>MU280934.1:0-63698 GCA_022385605.1 Xylariaceae sp. FL0594
TAAGTGCCCGTTGAAGCCTTCACTTGTTTTTACCCTTCAGGAAATAGCAAACCTGCATTCCTCGCTGACCCAGTGTTAGTTGGATTGTTACACTATATTTAATATAAAAGTTTATATATTATAAAAATATTATATAATAAGCTAGTAAACGAAGCTTGAAAAGCTAAAAAGTCAAAAACGCTGTTATTTTACTTTAATAGTTAAGCTAAAGTTATTATAAAGCTTTAATAAAATATTTTTTATAAATAAAACTTGTTACTATTGCTTTAGTTTTACTATTAGTTAGTAAAGCATTTATTTAAAAATAGTTATAAGTGTATTTAATGTAAATAACTTTAAATTATATATAAATTTATATTTATAAGTTTAATAAATATAGCTAATAGTATATAATAATTAATAATTTATAAATCAAAAAAAATTATACTTTTATTTTTAATATTAATAGTAATAGCTATAAAGTATAATTTAAAACTAATTTAATATAATATAGTTAATATTTTATTGATGCTAAACTAAATTAAAATATTTATATAAAAATATTATTATAATTATTAAAAGTATTATATAGCTTGGAAAAGTTTTTATTGCTTTATTAAAAAAATTAACTTTTTTACATTTTAAAATAAGCTTTTATTTAGTCTTTTGTAAGCTTTATTACTATATAAAGCAAAAGATTTTAACTTTAAATTTATATTAATCATATTATAATAATATATTAAAAGCACTTTAAGTTTATTATTAAATATATAATATAATAGTTAAAAAGTAAATATTAGTTAATAAGCAATAATAAACTATATTAGTTTTTAAAAGTTAAAATAATTAAAAATTATTAATAAAAATCCTTTAACTAAGCTAAACAGTTTATATTAATAAAATTTATAAATTTTACAAAATTTAAATAATAGTTAATACTTTTATAACTATTTTAAAGCTATTATTAAATAAAAGTATTGCTATAGCTGAAAATATTTATAAGTTTTAATAAAAATTGGCTTAGTTTTATATATAATAATTATTACCAAGCTAAATATTGTTTATATAATATTTAAAATATTATTTGTCACGACCCAACAGCCAAAAGCCTGTCGAGAGGCCAGGAGCGGGGCTGATCCTGACGCACCGAATCAGACCAGGAGACATTCTACGATTCCAGGATGACAGGCCAGGTCACGTGACGAGTCACTAGTGGGTCCAAGTGATCGAGCGTCCCGACAGTCGTGACTGAACACCAGGCGAGTGGTGAGGCCGACGACTCCATCAGAGTGATTCGAGGATCAAGGGTCGGTGATCAGGAGAACTCTGTGAGGGAAGGGAAGTCTATATATTCCATCATGTATCTACTAGCTACAGTCTTTCCTTCACTCAGTATTCAACTTAAGGATATACCTAGTTCTTGGAATCTAAGTATATTGGGAACCATTCCCTAACAATCCTTTTGTGCCTATCGTCTAAGTGCCCGTTGAAGCCTTCACTTGTTTTTACCGTTCAGGAAATAGCAAACCTGCATTCCTTACTGACCCAGTGTTAGTTGGATTGTTACATTATTGTTTTTAATAACTTTAGCAATGCTTATTATAAATTAGCAAATTAAACACTTTTTTACTTTAAATAATACTATAATTTTACTTTTAAATTTAAAAATAGCAATAGTTTTATTATTGCTAGTCATTTTTTATAAATAACTTTAAAAATTAAAAAAGCTTTTAAACTTATATTATAAAGCTATTTAAAAAATTATTAAATAGTAATCTAATAAGTAGAATATAGTTATTATATTAACTATAAAAGCTAAATTGTTTGTATTTATATAAATAATAATAAAAGTAATATTTATTAGTTAATGAATATATTATGATTTAATATAATAATTGATAAATAATAAGCTTAGTTATAAAAAATATAGCTACTTTATATATTAAACTTTGTTATATTAATATTTATAATTATTAGCTATAGTAAAAAGTTACAAAAAACTATTAAAATATAATACATATTTATTAATAATATAGTAGTAAATAGCTTTATAAAGCTATTGTTTATAGTAAAGTAGCTAAAGTTTTTATATTAATCAAATTTACTTAATATTAATAATTTGCAAAAAAAGTAATTATTAAAAAAGTTAAAAAAGCTAACTAAAAGAATAAAAAAATAGCTTTAATTTATAAAAATTAAAAGCTTTTAATATATTTAACTTTTAAAAACTTATAGCTTTATTACTAAATATGTTACTTTTAAAAATATAATAACTTTTATTTAAACCTTATATTAACAACGTTTTAATTTTAAACTTAAAATTTTGTAATTTTTAATAGCAAAGAATTATTTAAACTAGTAAACTAATTTTTAAAAAAAGTTCTATAAAAATTAGTTGAGCTTTTATATACTTTTTTACTGTTTATTACTATTTTTTTAATTTATTAGCCTTTATAACTTTATTACTATATTTTTAAGTTAACTAATTCTTTATGTAATTAAAAACTTTGTAGTAAATATATTAAACTAGCAATAGGTATAGAAAATATATAGTTAGCTAGTCAATAAAAATTTATTGTTTAAAGCATTGTATATAAGTTAAAAGAGCAGGTTGAATACTAAATATAAGTGTTTTATAGCATAGTAATAAAGTAGTTAGCTTTTAAATTAATAAATTAAATATTTAATTTTCAATATTGTTTTTTAATTAAAAAGTAGCTAACTTAAAAAGGTATATTAAAAATAAAAGGTTATTTTTAATAGTTATTTATAAAGCTATAATAAAAAAGTAAAAGTAACTAGTAAAAAAAGCTTACTGCTATACTTTTTACTTATATAAATTATATATAAACAATTTTTTTAAATAGACCAAGCTAGCTACTTAATTAATTAAATATATAGTTAAGCAGATTAAATTGCTATCTGTTAATCGGTAATACAAGATCTAATATATGTTAAACTGTGCTAAAAAGACACGCTAGTACAATTTGTACAGTGCTAAGTACTGATTTAGACTTTAAACACACCTGGTGTCTATATAGCAACCTTCTCTCCGAGCTTTTTATATTCAATATTAGCGACAGTATACTTACTTGCTTGGGGTTTTAAGAAGTCGAAACTATTTTGCAAACAATCTTTTCCTTTGCGACTGCTCTAGGTTAAACCTTGTTGTTTATGTGCCTGGTTGGGTTCAGCTTTCGCCATGGGATGCTGTCATACCCCATTCCTTGGAAAGTTGCTCAAATCCAATGCCCCTAAAGAGCCGTAGGTCAGTGCAATAGGCATCAATTCTTTGTTCAAGAGTCCGATTTTTTCAAATTGCTTTCGTGTGGTAAGGCAGTTGGAAATTATGAAGAGCATTGCAGCTAATCTGGCGAAACAGCGTCGCCTTCCTAATACCTGGCATCGCGCGTCTCGATTTGGCCACGCACTGTGACGTGCATTCTCCTGTTGCAAAGACAAGTGGCAGCGACGAGACAGACACACTGACACCGTCAGGTGCCTTGGTCAGGTCTTGGTCTGTAAGATGTCTGGACTCTGCCAGACTCTTTTCTCGTGCCATCCTCCACTCTACTTGTATTTAACTGTTAGACGAAGTCACCGGGAATCTACCTTGCAGATCTACTGCATGAAGGTGGCTGTGTTAAACCCGAATGGTTGTTTTCTGTATATATATCACGCCACTGCACTTCTATAAGTCTTTGGTAACCTTAAGAGCTTCGTTCATCGGTAGCCTGGACACCGGGGTGGCATAATCCCAACAACAGATCTTATCCAATCGGCAGGCAACGAACGCCCTGTCTCCAATTCTGCGGGAATTTTGGATGGAGACTCCGGGCTGTGAGCATGACTTTTTGTGGTGTTGACCTCGGACAAATTCTTACCATATGCATAATGCATCATATATGTTGTGTTGTGTCTAGATCGGATGAAAGTCGCTCAAGCATGAGGGATATATATAATGTTGTACTTTGTACAGCATACCCGTGGCCGCTAGGAGTTGTCGTCTTGTTAACCTCTTCTCACCTTAACCAAGATCTGCAGAAGAGTGGAGGTCTGGCCAGAAGTCCGGCCACAGGTCCGGTTGCCGCTCCATGTAAGGCTTGGGCATGCAACAGTACAAGAACTGGAGCTGTCAAAAACATTTTGGCATAACTATAATTGCCATGGAAGAGAATTTTAACCAGATATGAACAGTTCAGAGGCTGAACCGGCTAGTCTAGGCCTCTTGTCAACCCATTCTTCCCAACTTGAAGCATTGACAGGAGACATGATCGTATGATGGACGACCAGAACCGGGCCGTCACCCCACTTAGCAGTTTAATGACGCAACAGCCTTACCACACTCAGCTTCGTCGAGGGGTCCGTAGAGGGGCATTGTGTGGCATTCTTCGACGCTAGACAGTTAGGGGATGCAGGGGTCGATTTCCACTGTGACCTCACCTGTGAGAACAAGTGAAGACAGAAAATTATTGCCAGGCCACCAGGGAAAGCTGCGTCGATCGAGGGGTAGGTACGGTCCCCGCGCACGTCACACACAACTGATAAGGCCGATAAGAGCTCTTACAAGGTCCCAGCCCACCTTCATAATCTCATAATCCCATTACCTAGCACAACGACATGTCCTGACCTGCCTACTATCACCTCACCTGGAAGTCCGAATCATCTCTAGCACGCAAGTGGACGACTTGGGCAGTCTGCCGTGATACACGCATCCCACGTCCATCCCGTACCAATCACCTGCAGCTCCATCCATACAACCAACACACGCCATTGTCACACCTCACTCACCCTAGAGGACAGGTCTGGCCTCGAGTGAGATCTGAAACCCTATATATCTCTCACCCCTCTCACCCCTCTACCCCTCTCTCACCTGTGCTTTCCAGCCTGTTCCCCGAGCCATCCATCCACACACATTTACCTATATCAACAGACAGTGTTTTAATATTATTCTGCCCCGATCATGGCGCAGCCCAAGAAGAAGATCGCCGTCATGACCTCCGGGGGTGACTCCCCCGGCATGAACGCCGTAGTGCGGGCCGTAGTCCGCATGGCTATTCACATGGACTGCGACGCCTACTGTGTCTACGAAGGTTATGAGGGTCTGGTCCGGGGAGGTGACCATATCAAGAAGATGGCTTGGAACGATGTGCGAGGGTACCTCGGCGAAGGTGGAACGCTCATCGGCACGGCGAGATGCATGGCCTTCTTTGAGCGGGCCGGCCGCCTACAGGCTGCCAAGAACATGGTCCTCAGCGGCATAGACGCCCTAATCATCTGCGGCGGTGACGGTTCACTCACCGGTGCTGACAGATTCCGTGCCGAATGGCCATCTCTCCTACAAGAGCTAGTCTCCACAGGCCAGCTGAAAGAAGAACAAGTCGCGCCATACCAACATCTGAATATAGTGGGACTTGTGGGATCCATCGACAACGACCTTTCTGGAACCGACGCCACCATCGGTGCATATTCTGCGCTGTCTCGAATCTGCGAAATGGTCGATTACATCGAGGCAACAGCCTCATCCCATTCTCGTGCCTTTGTCATCGAGGTGATGGGTCGTCACTGCGGCTGGCTTGCCCTGATGGCAGCCGTTGCTACCGGCGCCGACTTTCTCTTCATTCCGGAGAAACCTAGAGAAGACAACTGGAGAGAGGAGATGGCACAGGTCATCAAGAAGGTGAGTGGATTCAGTCCGAACATCCCCGCCTGACCTCGGTTTACTGATTTTGAATGTACAGCACCGTGATATGGGAAAGCGCAAGACGATCGTCATCATTGCCGAAGGTGCGCTAGACAAATACGGCAGCAAGATCACCCCAACCATGGTCAAAGATCTGCTAGCCGACAAGAATGGCCTGGCCCTCGACACTCGTATCACGACACTGGGCCATGTCCAGAGAGGAGGGACAGCCGTTGCTTACGACAGAATGCTTGCCACGCTGCAAGGTGTCGAAGCTGTGAAGGCAGTGCTCGAGGCTACCCCCGAGACCGAGACTTGTTTCATCGCCATTACCGAGAACAAGATCACCAGGAAACCTCTGATGGAGGCAGTCAGGGAGACCCAACAAGTCGCCAAGCTCATCGACGCACAGAGATTCGACGAGGCCATGGCCCTTCGGGATACCGAGTTTTCAGACCAGTACAAGTCGTATGTGATGACGGCAACAATGAACTTCGGCGAAGACACGGCGGTGAAGGAAGGAGAGGTGAGCCTATGTGACTGCTCGGCCCAACCCTTCGCACAAGCTAACATTTGCACTGCATAGAAAATGAGAATCGGGTTCATCAACGTTGGAGCGCCAGCCGGTGGCATGAACGCTGCTATTCGAGCTGGAGTTGCTTACTGCCGTAGTAGAGGCCACGAACCTATCGCGATCCACAACGGATTCGCAGGGTTTGCTCGCCATCATGGCGACCAGCCTCTCGGTGCCGTCCGTCCGTTCGACTGGCTCGAGGTCGATGGCTGGGCCAGCAAAGGCGGCTCCGAGATCGGAACGAACCGCGAACTGCCCGAGGAGTCGGGCATGGAGCACATTGCCAACCTCATCAAGCTGTACAAGTTCGACGCTCTCTTCCTGATAGGTGGCTTCGAGGCCTTCCACGCCGTCTCGCAGCTACGGAAGGCCAGAGCTCAGTACCCTTCCCTCTGCATCCCTCTGGTCCTGCTTCCGGCCACGATATCCAACAACGTGCCCGGCACGGAGTACTCGCTCGGATCTGATACCTGCCTGAACGAACTTGTGGCTTATTGCGACAAGATCAAGCAGTCTGCCTCGGCCACGAGGCGCCGTGTCTTCATCATTGAAACGCAGGGTGGTAGGTCTGGATATGTCGCTCTCCTGGCAGGCCTGAGCGTAGGAGCGACGGCTGTTTATATCCCCGAGGAAGGAATCAGCCTGCAGATGCTGAATGCGGATGTCATGCATCTCAAAGACGTCTTCGCCAAAGACAAGGGCCAGACGCGTGCAGGAAGGCTCGTGCTCGTCAACGAGAAGGCTAGCAAGACGTACAACGCCAAGCTCATTGCCGACATTATTCGCGAGGAAGCCAACAACAGGTTCGAGTCGCGAGACAGTATTCCAGGCCATGTCCAGCAGGGTGGTGTCCCTTCACCAATGGACAGGTGCCGTGCCGTGAGACTCGCCATCAAGTGCATCCAGCACCTGGAAAAGTTTGGTCCTCGGGCGTATGAGAGGGCAGAACAGATCATGCAAGACTCGCTGAGTGCCTCGGTCATCGGAATCAAGGGTGCAGACGTCGTCTTCTCGTCCATACAGGACCTGGAGGAGAACGAGACGGACTGGAAGAACCGGCGGCCCACTTCGGTCCACTGGATGAACGTAAAGTCGGTAGTGGATATCCTTGGAGGCCGCCCCGCCTACCCGGCACCGGCGCCGGAGCTACAGGGTCTAACGGCCAAAGACGCGAAGCGCGGTCTGCGTCAAATTTGAAAAAAAATGGAACAGAGAGTCACGCATGAAAATTAACGGAATCGGAAATCAGGTTGGTATGAATGGGGCCTAAGGGATAAGGATGGAGTATCGAGAGGCAAGGCATATCGATGACTGTGCTTTTTATTTCAGATGTTTTTGCACGGTCCGAGAGGCCTAGCCCCCCCAACTTTCATCTAGAGTAGATAGGGGTAATGAGTACGGTATAATATTAAGCATGTTCATAATAATTATTCATGACGTCACCGACCTGATATGTTTATCAAATGGCCTTGTGTTGACGTGTTGTACTTCCTGGTACCTCAGGGAGGTGTTGTAGGGAGGGAATGTTTTCGACAGCAGACAGGCACCAGTTGCGAGCGATGACATGATCGCAAATGATGGGGTCTTGAGAGTATGGAAGTCAACAACTTGGTTACAAGGTATGATAGGGAGGGGTGAGTATGAGAGTGACGGTGGGGGCTGAGGGTGATGGTTGGGGTGAGGTGAAGGTAAAGGTAACGGTCAAGTTGGCCTAAGAGTGAGTGGGCTTGAGGGGCAATTTGAGTTGAACTTAAACTTTTATTTTATTCCTTTGTCATCAACCTTGGTAGCCGTAGAGTATATATCTCGGTTGTGTGTCTCTGGCACGGTCCCATCTTCTGCTTGAAGCTCGGCTAAGCCCCAAAGTGATGACCTAACCTAGTCTCTCTTAGGCTCAGACCCTCAAGTCCTCACTCAACTCCCACCTCCATTCTTTGCTTCATACGACGCTGACGTAGGAGTAATTTTCTTTGAGTTTGAATTCAGAATATGATTTGGTTGATATATATGTATATGTATATGGTTTGAGTTTGATTTCCATTTGCATATCCTGCTCTACTCTTTTCTGTATGTTTTTCTTCCCTTCAAGGGTCGGTTTGTCGGGTCAGACAGAGGCTAGTATAGATAAAATAGAGTACATACCAGACAACCATCCCCTCCTTATTTATGATTTTGGTGTTTTTCCCTTCCCCATTCAGGGCAAGATAAACAAAACTGGCGCTTTATTCATTTGTTTATGCGCTACAGGTGTGTTTGCTTTGCTTGCTCTTTCTTTCGTTCTTTCTTTCTCTTCGCCTGTCATTTTTGCTTTCGTGTTTTCGTTCCGTTTTTCTTTCAAGGCGCCTCATGGAAATGCCCGTCCCCCATCATCTCGACCGGTCTCCTCTGGTCGGGCAGCTCGCTCACGTTCGGCCGGGGCGGGGGCACGTGGGGGTAGTAGCCGTATCCATGGTGTTGTTGTTCATCTTGTTGTTGTTGTTCTTCGTTCACATTCTTAGTCGTCGTGCTTGGGTCCGCCAGCTCGCTTACGTTTGGAGGGGGTGATGGGACGACGACGACTGGGCTGTGGACGAGCTCTTTGTTGGTATCTTGGTCGTCGTCGTCGTCGTTGTAGTTGTGGTTGTGGGTTTCGCCGGGATAAGACATAAATGCGCTCAGGTCAACATTGTTGAGGCCTTCTTGCTCTTCTATCTGGTAATTGTGAGGTTCTTCGTGCTGTTGCTGTTGTTGTTGCGTGTTCTGGTTCTGGTTCTGGTTCTGGTCTTCGTATTCGTATTGATGATGATGACGATGCTGCTGCTGCTGCTCCTGATGGTGGTAATTGTTGTCATTGTAGTGGTTGTTTTCGTATTGATCGAGATCGTGCTCGGGACTCGGGGTGAAGTATAGGCGCGGCGACTGGCGCTCTTGGAGGTACTGATCGTACTGCGACTGCGCCTGCATAGTATTTCCATTATGCTGCTGCCGCATGCTTGTTGACCGTCCCATTGTTAGAGAGTCGGAGGACTCCGGGTAGGTGCTCGATGTTGCTGATAAGGGATATATCCAGCTTATGTGCTCGGTCTCCGGCGACAGTTGCTGTTCGTGTTCCTGATGCGGCGGCGGGGGCGGCGGCGGCACTTGTATTATCTGCTGTCCATCCCGGTGATACGTTGCGTACTCGTTCTGCTGGCTATAATCCGAGACATGGATGCCGGGAAACGCATTCGCGACGGGGACCGGCACGTACGCGGGCGTCATGTCGGCGGGTTGTCCTTCCGGGTACATATTCGGATTCATGTGAGCGTGCTGATGGTGTTGTTGTTGTTGCTGTTGTTCCAGAGGCAGGGGGTACAATCGCGATCCCGGGTATACCGGCTCAGGCACGGTCGGATATCCTTCTCGTGACTCATTCTGAAGCATAAACCTGACCGGCGACCTCGACGATCCGCTGGGCGTGGTCGGCGTCATCATCTGGTAAACCTCCTCCTTGCCCTTGCCGAGGCCGAAGCCGAAGCCGTCTTCGGCTATGATGGGGGCGACGGCGCCGCTCTCCTCGTCGATCTCGCCGGGCGCCGGCATGCGCCTCTCCGGGTTCGAGAGCGCCCTGTTGCGGCGCCGGATGACGCACCAGATGGTGATGGAGGCGACCAGGATGATGGACCCGAGCGTGACGGCGACGGATATCCCCGTCTTGACGTTCTCGCTCAGGCCCCCTGCCTCTTCTTGCTCGCTCCGTTCTGGGGAGACGAAGGTTGGCGTTGCTGCTGCTGGGGATGGCGCCGTGGTGTCCGGCACGACTGCACCGGCCTTCGTTTGACACCATGCTTGTTGACTGAACTGTGCTAGTAGCAGCCAGAGAGCGAGGAGGCCGCTGCTAGGGTGCGGAGCCCTGGTAGCCATGTTCGCGAGGACGAGGGACTCAGTCGTCGTTTATCGCATCTTGATCCCTGCTGATTTCGACAAGTATGATCAAGGTGCCAACAGACTAAGTGTGATTCGTTGTATCCACGATGGTGAGATGATGATGGCCGGCCAATGTCGAATAGACAGTGCAAACAAAATCACAAACGCACGCCAAAGTTCCAACCAAAAAACCGTCGCCTGATGAGACACAGAAGAAGAGAAGAGACAAAGTTAAAGCTCACATGGAAAGACAGACTACGAAGAAAGTGGGAGAGCGGGAAAGGCGCCAGTGTCTGTCTGGGGTACAGTCGGCTAGTTTAACTAGGAGGTATGAATGCATACCAAATCTAGATAGGAGAGCATATCAAGGGACTGGAAAAAAAGAACCTGCTATCCACTTTAACGGGTCTAACCTAGATACATACGGGGCCCCGGGAATACCTTGGTCTGCATGTAAATCGCCGCCAGCCTGCTTGGTTGCAAGTTGCAAGTTCCTGGTAGGGATGGATTCGACCAAGTCCCCATGCCGCTAGCTTCGGGGGAAAACGCCGTTCGTGGATAGGCAGGAGGACCTACCGGATTGAGAAAACGAGGCGAGATCAACATTGCGTGTACAGTTGTATGTACAAGTAGAGACGAAGAAGATAAAATAGCTGTACTGCTCTACAGAGAATTCACGAGCTTCCTATTTCTTGTTTCAGCTTCTGGGACCGAGAGATGTCAACCTACGCCACATGGCATGGCCATCGCCATTCGTCGAGCCCGGCCACACCACAATGCGGCGCAAAAGGGGTTCTACCAAGGGATGGCTACGACGTTCTGTCACCCGACGTGCCCGGTATGGCCTCTGATTAGCTGAGTGACCTCTGGGTAGGGTGTGATTCCGTGTAGATGATCGGGTTGGAGGGTTGGAATGTTCGATGTTTTGAATTTTGGAGAAGTTTATCTGTGAATGCAGGGAGAGAAAGTACAAGTCAGAACCTTGGGCGGTTACTGTTTGTTGTGCATGCAAGACATGCAAGACATTTAGCTGCAAGCTAGGGACGAACCTACTAATAACTTCCAACTTCCGACTAAAAATAATCTTGTACTTGTTAATTCCCACGCTCCATAGTTCCCAATTGGAACCAACACGAAACTCGGTAATTGTCACGCATAATTCAACAGCGTTCCCCCCAGCAAAAAAAAGAAGATCTAGGTCCTCTCTCCGCACACTGTCGTGCCAAGTTTTTCCTAATGTAACACGCCCAAGGGCTATCCAGCCTGCCGCGAATCCTTGGACCTTGGGTACGTATCGGACGGTGTGGTTACAGCGCATCACACACAGTACATCAGGCTGGTTTTCGGGGACCCTTGGATAACCCTTCTTTGGGCCGGCCACCAGCCAATCCCGGGGTTCCCAGATCCTACAAATGCTCTTGTCTTGAGACATACATCGGTCACCCCTTTGTGACATACGGACGTGTGACCCTGAAAGAAAGGGACGCTGTTATGCCGCTCGGGCGACAACAGGGAGATTGTAGGTTGCTGCCCTGGTTTTGAGGGATGGCACACACTGTGGAGGAGGTACTTTGTTAGTATGGTGCCCGGCGTAAATTTTAAGGTACTTTGACTGAGTTCCGCTAGATCCGGCACCCTAGTTAGCACGTTACTTCCTTCCCTAGGTTAGCTTGATTTGGTATGAGAACGGCAAGTTAACGACGATCAGTGATTGCGACCAACAAGTGTGCAATTTTTGATGAGATATAAATAGCACAGTTGTTTCTCTCCTGCCAATTCATTGATACCAAGTGACAGCGATTATAATTCTGAATAGTTGGATGTTGTGTACAAGCAAATGTCTGTCTTGAAAATCTTACATAGTACCCTCATCGTTACATTTCACATGCTAGAGTCAGGATTGCAATCCCACAAATAACCGGGAAATTGTTACCTCCTGCAGCACTGACCTGGCAGACCTGCAAACCAAGGACACCAGGATTCAGTCTGCTCTTCTAGAATATGTCCATGGCTTGATTACTGTTGGACTAGTCTAACGACTTGAGCTCTTCCATTTCTATCTAAATCTCCAGAGGTACACGATGTACCCCAGAAACTTTACATCATCAAGCTTAGTGGATCCTACAGGAATGAGTTATGGCGTGACAACGTCACTGCCAAGTGTAAAGAAGATTTGCTGTCGACGCTTGGGCATTTCCTTTCCTTTCCCAATTTTGTGCTGCATTCCAAGGAATGGGGACTTACCAGGTGATGCATGTACTGGCTTTTCCTTGCTGTGCCGTTAAGCTGCAGAAACTCATTTCCTTCCTGCAGCTATGGTATCGGTGCCTCGTGTGCTCTGTTGAAGAAAAAAGCCTGTAAACGCACAAGAGGACAGGAACTTTTTTCTTGACTTGTCACATTCAAAGTGTTATCCTCTCTTCTCTTTCTCCACCACAGAACCTGTGTTCTGGATATTTGTGAAATCCCAGACCTATGAGATAGAAACACTGGTATCCAACATTGATCTGCTGCGCTCACCTTCTCCAAGCCTAAGCTTCTTTCAAACTACCTGCTTGTCCCAGAAGCTATCCTTAATTAGTATCAACAGCGGCAGAAGGCTTCGAATGGGGAACCAGTTTCAGGCGAGGGGATGCCGATATGTAAGTAAGTAAAGTGCCGCTAAGCCGAGATCGTCTTGATGGTTTGGACAAATTCAGACTCAGCATCTTTGGCGGCTTTTTACGCGCCCTGCCCAAGCTTTTCAGACGCTCCCTTGGCAGTCGGGTTCGCTTGTACACAGCACCGCATAAAACGAAGTGGCCAGAGCGCGTTGGAGTCGACCCTTCACGCTCTTCTCCTCCATGTGTTGTTTCCCTATCCCTAGTCTTGGACGCAGGCGCCCAAGGGATTGGCTCTATTGCATTTGTCCGCCCATCCCTTGCTATGCCCTGTCTTCGAAAGGCGCTTACGGAGAGCCAGTCCCGCTTTCATCAGTATGAAGACTGGAGGTTGATAGGCGGAACTGGTGATGTGCTCCTTCCTGGGGTGACTCCCTTAATGCCGCTAGAGGAGCTGTTGGATGGGTAATAAAGGGAAGGGGGGAAAATCGAATCATCGAGAGTTGGACGAATTCTGTCTGTTCTGTGAGATGAGGCTCGGCGATCGAAGCTGTGATACAGTATAAGTGAGTTTGTCTTGCAACTCCTCCAGCGACGACACGGGCTGTGTGAGATGGCAACGTATGTCCTTCTGCTGGTAACACGTATAGATAACATAACTGTATATGTACCATGCACACTGCGGCCAGGCCATCGCTCGCGTTTCCGCACTTTGAAGAGTATTTATTCTACGACGCGTCGCGGCAATAGACCCCTGTAATGCATGGTTTAGTCCACATATATTGTATCTATAGAACTTGTCAAGCTCAGTACGCAAAGGGGAAGATGTGTCGAAATAAAGTCATCCATTTAGCTGAATAAATAAAAGAAAACGAGGGTATCTATGAACACTATAAGAAAGACTGTATAAAGTGGATGAATCCCACTCACAGGGGAGTGTGACTGATGCGGAGTCTGTCATATAAGTATTATAGTTTTGTATCCATCATAAGATAGGCATTTGATGTATAGGAATATGTGTTTCCTTTTGGAACAACTTATTCCAGTATTTTCAAACCCCGAACCCATAGTCCTTTGGTATCAACCATCATACACCCCTCCTCGGAAAGTCGGAAGCGAGGAACTTCTGATTCGCCTCCATGAGCTCGGGGTTATAGCCAAACGGCCCGTCATGCCGCCTCGTCGTCTTCCCGGCCTGGCTCATCTCGTTTTGCAAATCGATCGCCTGTTGATATAGCGGCGGACCGGACGGCGGGTGCAGGAACGAGGCCGTAGAAGAGGGCCCCGCGGCCATGTAGTTGTTGCGCCGCTGCAGCGCCTCCATGATCATGTTGAGCTGCGTGGCTTTGACGTGTCTGTGCGTGTCTATACATGCGAAGACGAAGGTGATGACGCGTATAAAGCTGTTTTTTGAACTTTGGATTAGAACTTGGATAAGTAATCCAGTGGTGTGTGTGTGTGTGTGTGTTTAGAGGGCAGAAGCGTGGGAGGGTATGGGTGTTGTCAGTGGCCTGAGTGGCAGAGGAAAGGAACGCACAATAATACGCTGAGCAACGATACCAGTGCAGTCTTGACGGACAGCACCCAGTCCGGTTCGACTTTGACGTCGGGATCCCAATACTCCGTAATGGTAAGGTCGATGCCGCCGAATCCTATTGTGGTCGATAACCCGCCCCATATGACCAGTTCGATGCCGATGTGCCATCCGGGATGTATCCCGGGGTTCTGTTTCCGCAGCGCGGACATGGTTAACTCGATGCCGTCGAGACCGAGGGCGATGAGCACCTATCCATCCACCCAAGAAGTATCAGCCTTTAGTCTAGTCCTCCTCCTGCGAAAGACACTGGCCATATTATATGGGATGGGCGACGACAGTCACTCACGGTAGGAACGGTCATCCACCAGCTCCGCGTCACAGAGTCTGGATTATCGTCTCTGTCAACATGTGACTGGTATGTACGCCTCGAGTCCTCGACCGAGACGCCGATCAAGACGACGCAGAGCATGCCGCTGAGAATGCGCAGAGAGAGTTTTGTGAGATTGTAGGGCCCTTGGTGGTATGAAAGGAAGCCCGACTTCTGTGACTTTGGCTGCGACTCTGGCAGTCCTATGTTGTTGTTCATGTTCGCGTTCGAGTTCGCATTCGCCTGCCCGGGATAATATGACGCCATGGTTTTGTGCTCTCTCTTTCTTTCACTCTTCGTTGCAGCAGAGTATTCCGCCGTAGTTCGTTTCGGCTTATGGGGATTGTACGCCGCGATTCGCGGGGTGATGGCGGGCTTCGATTCACATACGGTCTTAATTTGATTATCGTTTGCTGATTGAATGTGCTGTTTGCGAAAGCGATGTCGAGTTCGAATCGAGTTCGAGAATTGATGAGCGCAAGTCCGAAAAGAGAGATCAAGCAGTTACAGGATGTCAGATTAAAGCACTGGGGGAGACGGGCATTACGGCCATCGATACTTGGTAGTGCTGGAGACGAGTCCCTGGTTAAAGGGGCCAAGACCCGATGGGCCTCTCAACCCCGGTCCTATCGCTCCTGACAAAAGACGTGGTGAGAATCGTGAGATTTATGCCGATCCTGTCTAACCTAGGATTGGACAAGATGTGTTCTGAACGCTGAGATACATGTAGTATTCGATTGGGGCACTTGGTAAGCTGTACATATTGGCTGGGATCCAATTCGCTACCGAAGCAGTAAAGGGCAGACTTCTGAGCTGCGGCACTTCATCACCAATGCTGTCCGTTTCTATGATAGGCATAGCTGAAGGTGGCTGTGCCGTTGAGAAATTAGAACCCGGCCATTGGGATTGGTATCTGCAATTGAAGAAAGCATGGTCCTTACTCAACCCGATTGTTTACGCACAACCAAAAGACTGAGCATACTGTCGTTCCTGAGATGGGCATAAAAGCCGGAAATGATATATAGTATGCAAATAGTCGTTTCTCAATCCGAAGAACTCTTCAATCTCACTTTCGTGCATGGCAATGGGCAGTGCCTTCCCGTTTGATTCAGAACTCAAAACTCGGATCCACAAATCTTAAAAATAGATTCGGCAGTTACGACCTTTGAAGTTCAGACAAGCACAAGAAATACGTAAGATTACCTAGTATTCTCTACTGCGCAATCTGCATTATACTGCCAGGAATCAGAGATATCTTGCTCGCGTAAAGAGAAGTCCCAATTGTCTTATGACTGGCGCCGCTCCGGATTAGGACCTTGTTATGGAGACAATTTCTATCGAATCACGAGGCCAGGTGGCGGAGTGGTCTAACGCGATAGACTAGAAATCTATTTCCTTCGGGAGCGTCTGTTCGAATCAGGCCCTGGTCGACATTGAGCTTGTCTCATTCTTCCAAGAATGAAAACTGTCTGATTCTCTTCTTTTTTTAACCTTCAAAAGACCCATCCCTTTTTACTTCTGTTCTATCCATAGTATTTTCTCCCTGAGCGTCACAATCGTTGTTGACCTTGATTTCATACATGCTTGTAAAGTTCATAACCCCTGTGTGTCGCGTGACCTGTATGTGCCTGTGCCAACCCTCAAAATGCAATTGCAAATGCCATGCTTGTCCTTAACCTAACGCCATTCCCAAAAACAACAATATTCGTAGTCTTCAATAAAGTCAATAGCGCATTACGTGTATTACCCATGCATCAAAACGCTCATGTGCCCTTCAATCGGCCGTACTCGGGCTGAGGGGTCACGGCACCGTCGGGACTAACGACCTTGCCGCGATCCCACTCCCGCACGCCGCCGGCCTCATTCCACTTCACGTCCGTCTCGTCCTTTTCGTCGCCCTTCTCCCACTTGCGTATCTGTTCCTCAGTGAATCCCGCAGAGCGCAGCCGCTCGGCGCCCTGCTGCTTCCACTTCATCCTGTCGCGGAACGTCTCGACTGCGTTGTCCCAATCGTCGCCAGCTGCTTCCTCGGGATCGGGGCTGACGTCGACCTTGGGATCGTAGTCGGCAGCGAAACGAGTGTCGATGCCGGACATGGCAGAGATGGCGCCCCGGCCTCGACGTCGCACGGTTGATTTCGAAGCAGGGGCTGGGCCGATGATGTCGTCCAGAGGGTCCGAGTCCGAGTCCGAGTCGGATTCTTTCTCACGGCGTTCTGCCTCTCGACGTGTACTTGTCTTCTCAGCTTTTTCAGAGTCGCGATGACGGGCGCTGCGGCTGTCGTCCTTGTCTCGTGAACTCCGTTCCCTCCGTCTTCGGTGTCGCTCTTCTCGTTCCCTGTCCCGAGAGCCAGATCGAGATCTAGTTCGGTCACGATTACGCCGGTGGTCTCGGTCTCGCTCCCGATCTCGCTCCCGAGACCGATCCCTATCCCTGTCGCGATGTCGTTCTCTTTCCTTCTCGTGTCTGTGAGATCTCCGGTCGCTGTCGTCGCGGGTTTTCGAGTAGTCCTCATCTCCATGGCTTCGCTTCTTCGTTCTGTAATTGTCTCTTTCGTCGTCTTCTCCCTCTTGGTCCCTTGCATTCCGCGATCGTGGTTTGTCCTCCCGCGCAGGTCCTTCTCTGCCAGCCACCCTCTTCGACCTGGACCGATCAACATCCCCTTCCTCTTCCTTGTCGTCATCCTCGGCTCTGCGGCGCTTAGACGGACGGCCTAGGATGGCGGCAATGTCGCCGAGCATGCGCTTTCTCGTGTCCTTTGCATCCGGCTTGGCCCGCCGTTCCCGACGCCGCTCTTCCTCCCGCTTCTGTCGTTCTGCTAGTTCGAGGTCGCGCAGCCTCGCCTGGGATTCGGCATTCTCCTTGGCGAGCAGGGCCCGATTGTGACTGTTCGTGTCTCGGATGATGTTGTTTAGGAATCGAGTGTTGGGCTTGGGTTGGTTTGCTGGACGCCTATGGGCCTCAAGCATTAGGTCGGGCGTTCCACTACACAATCGACTGTGCTGGGTCGGTGGTGGAAACGTACTTGTCTGATTTGAAAGCGTCCATTCCCATGGCCGAGTACTTTAGGGAGCAGCCATTCGCTTCCTTGACCAGCAACTCGGCGACATGGTCGTCGGTTAGGATATGGTGGGAGGATGACATGGTAAGCGATTGGGAAGATAGGAAGAGAGAGCTACTCCCTCACACATGGGCACATTTACGCAAGTGAAAGCAGGATGGTGATGGGAGAAGTATTCAACTCTGTAACAAAAGTCCATAAACAGCAATCGCTAACTGACACATGTGCAACTAACTTGAGGCAGGCAGGCAGGCAGGCGACCTTCAGATCGGTGATGCAACTCCTGGGCTGAGTCAGAGGCACTGCCAAGTTGAACTTTCCGCTCCACCAAAGACAAGGAAGTACATAGTAGTAAGTACATACGTGAGCTTACCTAATCAATCTTACCCCATCCACATTGAAACCGCACCTTCCCATTCTTGGATACATGTCAACAAGGATAAACAAAGGCCGTGTCAACAACATTGTGCAATTCATCATCTGGAGACTCTGCACTGTCGTCAGCCTAGTCGAGAACCTCCTGCACACACCAACCATGGCGGCACCCACTCCAGAGCATGTTTTGGAAGAGATCCAAGCACTCGCCGCTGACCAGGAAATCACCATCCTGAAGCTTAGCGAGCCAATCTCTTCCGAGATCGCGCAACTACGGGAACAGACACAGCGGACATCAGATGTCTCGAACGCGTCTCTGGACGCGACGACACCGGCATCACTCGAGGCCGACCTGACGCACTACCGTGAGCTCTTCTCCAAGCTGCGCTTCAGCTACGTCGAGCAGGTCACCAAGGAGAAGTTCATACGCGCCATCGTCGGCGAACCGCCCCTCATCGTCACGTCCCAGGAGAACGTCGACCTCGAGAAGCAGAACCTGGCGGCCAAGGCCGAGCTCAAGGCGCTGAAGACGGAGGTGGCCGACATGGTCAAGGAGCTCGAGGAGAAGGCGAGAGACCTCAGCCGGAAGTACGAGCGCGTCCAGACGGAGACGGTCAAGCTGCAGGAACTCCCGGCAAAGATCGCAGAGCTCGAGGGCGCCGTGGCCGAGCTGAGAGAGGCGCAGGCGTCGTCGCTGAGCTCGAACCCGGAACTGAACCTCCCCTTGGCCAAGACGCTCGAGTTGGTCGAGGCCAAGAAGCGCCAGAGAGACGAGTTGGATCGACAGCTGGAGCAGCTGCAGAGCCAACTCCCGCGCAAGCAGAAAGAGCTGGAGCGGTTCCGCGCCGAGTTGCAGCCTCTGGAAACGAAGCGCAATACCAGCGTGGCGGCTGCTAAGGAGGCCAAGAGGCGCAAGGAAGCTGCCCTGGGCGGTGTTCAGGACGATCTCGAGGAGAGAGGTCGTTGGTATCGGGCTGCCGAGGCGGCCTTGAAACTGATGCTAGAGACGGAGGGTTGAGATGCCTACGGGGGATGGTCATGTACAAAAGGTCGTTCTTGTCACCAGTGAGCCTATGCGCCTCTGCTATGCACGTTACTGGATCCAAGAGGCAAGGTTTATATGTGTGCCATCAAACCTGATGGTGACACAGCATGATGGCTCCAAGGCTCCATCTATTTCCCACATACTCACGCAAGCCGGGGCCGCGAGTTTTAAGCGTTTCCTCCATCAGGATCATCCTCGCCATCTCTCATCCCGCTTTCACCGATTTTCAAATCTTTCATGACGCGTCGGCCCTGATCAAATCCGCCGCCTTGGACAACATATCAGCATCGGATTGCTCGACATGGGACAAATATCAACAAATCAAATTGTGCGCAACTCACCTTCTCCGCTATAGCATACGTCGTCTGGCACGTGTTCGCACCCACCAGGACGGGCATGATGCTAGCATCGACAACACGAAGACGCTTGACACCGTACACCTTGAGCTGCTCATCGACCACCCCGCCCAGCTCGCGCGGCATCATGGCACAAGTTCCAGAGGGGTGGAAAAACGAAGGGCTGATGCTCTGCCGCAAAAACGCCTTGATATCCTCGGTCTCGGTGATATTCGCGGGCGGCAGCACCGGGCGCGGGCTCAGCTCCTTGAGACGCGTCTCCAAGTAGTAGCGCCTCGTGAAGCGCACGATCTCGACCATGACGTCTAGGTCGACGGGGTTGCTCAGCGCGCGGTAGTCTACTACGGGTTCGCTGTCGAAGGGGTGCGAGATGTTGAGGTTGACGGTGCCTCGGCTCAAAGGGTGCAGGTCGACGATCCTGCCGGACGAGTAGTTGCCCGTCAGGAGGTGGTTGTAGAAGGCGGTGCCCTGGGATCGCATCGCTTGGGCCATTTTCTTCATCTGTGCTTCATAGCCTGTTTGCCCACTTTTGCGTCAGATCAACGGAATGACGGGATTTTCTCTCTCGAATTGTATGCAGAGGGTGGTATTTACCTGCTATCACTGTCGAGTCCGCATCTCCGGGTAACATGGCCGCGTGATCTAAATTCTCGATCTTCGAGGCGATCTCTTCGAAGGTGTCGGGGGCGATGGCTGGCATGCTCAGCCAGGCCGCCGCGTTGCCGACGCCGAGAGATAAGGGGCCTTGACGACTTCAGTTTCTGTTCGTTCTTTTCCCAGTCTCAAGTTGACTATTAGGTTAGGAATGTATAAGAATTTATACATACCCGTCTTATTTGCCCGCCACAGCTCCTGAGCCCATGCCGAGAAGTTCTGATCGCCGGACAAATCCGCTGGGTTCGGATGGATAGTGAAATTTTGTACTGTTCATTTATTAATCTTACTGATCCTCGCCCCCTCCTGTCATGATCTCTAATGGCATTTCATCGTGTGTGTGCGTGAGATATGCCGGGGGGTGTCTTTTTAAAGACTTACAAACAACACTCGTGTACACGATAGCATGATCCTGGAAATTCTGTCCCACACCGGGTAGATCGACAATCGGCTCTATGCCCGCGCTCTCTAGCAGTCTTCTCGGGCCGATGCCGCTCAGCTGCAGGATCTGGGGCGAGTGGATGGCGCCTGCTGCGAGGATGACTTCCTTTTTCGCTCTTACGGTTATCGTCTTGTTGTTGTGGTTGTGTTTGAAGGATACGCCCTCGGCCACCACCTGGCGTGGGTCGAGGATTATCTTCGAAACTTTGGAGTCGGTGATGACGTGGTAGTTACTACGCTCAAGGCCGTCAAAGTGCCCCGTCCGCGCGTACGAGCGCTCGACTCGGACGGGATCGATGAAGGAGGGGAACCAGTATACGCCTGTTTCGCCCGCGCCGCTGTCTACTGGGAAGGAGATGTTGTTGTTGTTGGGGAGGTCGTGGAATGCCTGGGTTTGTAACGCTGTCACTCGGTGAGTTTTTGTTAATAGGGGGGGAGTGAGCCGAGGCGGTTTAGGAAAAAACGTACCCAGCGCAGGCCATTGAAAAGAAGGCCATGAAACATGCACGCCCGAGGTACCGGGTCCCCAGAACGAGGCATCCCACGTCATATTGACGGACCGCGCGACATTCTCATCCGGAGGGGAGAAAGAGAGGGCTTTTTTGAAGTGTGGGAGAAGGCCCTCCCATGACCAAGTCTGCTCCTCCTCCTCTTCCGTCTCCTTCTCCTTTCTTACACCGCTGTTGAATCCTGGCTCGGGCTCGTCGAATAAGAAACTCGCCCATCGATCATAGTCCTCCTTGGTCCCCCTGACGGCCTCCATGGCGTTGACGGCCGAGCTGCCGCCCAGAACGTTCCCGATCGTGACGGCGACCGTCTTGTTCCCTAGCTCCCGCTGCGGGGACGAGGTTATCCTGTATGTGTATTCCGGGCGGATGGCGACGAGTCCGCCGGTTGTTTGTGATATGAAGGGTGAGTTGACTATTTGAGGGTGTGTATGAGCGTGGGGGGAGGAGTTAGGTCAGCTGTGTTTCTATCGACGAATGGGGGGGGGGCAATTCTTCACTAACCCAGTTTGCCATTTTCAATCACCAGGACACTCCCTGAAATGGGGTGTTCAACATGTTAGTTACTATCCCTTACCAAGCTCCGTCTTGCCTTGCGCAATTTGTGCTTGTTCCTAGGAAGCCTTTTGCTGCGACAGTAGTAGGAATCAGGATACATGGCTTACTTTTCCCATCAGCGGACAGTCGATCAGCCACAGTCAAGCCCGCTGTTCCTCCTCCTACGATGACGTAGTCGTATGACTCCAATACCCTCTGTCCATGTTGGTGGTCGATGAAAAGGGGTTGTCCGCTGAGTCTGTCGCGAAGCGTTAGAGTGAGATGAGGTACTCTAGTAGCGTAGTATCCCGTAGTCGCGAGCACAGCAATCCAGACCACTAGCCATGAAAGGATGTTTGGGAGAAGCATCTTGAGGATAATACCGTGAGTCTGGGTGTGAGTATCTCGAGGTGATTATATCCGAATTTGAGTAGAGGACGTAGTGTGATGAGGGCGAGTCGCTGGCTATATATCATATATATGCCCTCTCATCAGAAGATAAGAGCTGCTGCATCATGTTGTGTTACACACAGGGTAAGCATGTTTGTTGTCAAGCAAGGTTTTTGCGGCTAATTGATATCTTGCTCTCGGCAGGCATCTTAATCCGGGATCATCGATTGGGTGATTTAGACTGAAGGACGAAGGGGGGATATAGCCGTAGTGCTTCTTAGGCGGCGGATGCATGTCTTCTATTTCTCACTCAATCGGCTCAGTCTTATATAGTGTCTTGTGTGGCAATCTGAGTCGCTTCCCAGATGCATTACAGAGACCTGTGTAACTGATCACTATTGTGTAGACAATATAACATGCCGTACCACTAACACACAAGCTTATAGTGTGTCTGGGATTCTCGATATCACTACATGCTTCCTGTCACAACAGGATATTGGGAAGTGCATCAGAGGGGGGCCACGTGACAATGGGAACAGCCAGAGCACCACAGCACCTTTAACATGTAGCTCAGATTGTCTTGTTAACAGCTGTGGAATATGTACATTATAGCTACACCTAATTGACTTCCTGTAGATCTGTGAAGTGCTTATTCAAGTCTTCAGAAGAACAATCCTTGCACTTGAAATAGAGGGGCACGTGATTGTAACAACTACCCCAAGAACATGGACTGGGCCAGAGTCAATGAGACTAGGGTTCTCCGCAGTCTAAGTACTCAGTCAGTAGGAGGTTCGAAAGAGGTCCACGTGATCACAATGAGAACAAGAGCTATGAGCACAAGTCACCACCGCAAACTCCTGTGAATCATCTGCACACTTACTTACCTTGTCTGTATGCGAATAAGGAGGCACGTGACTTGGACAACTACCAACAGTACTTCAACTGCTCACACTGAGTTCCGTACACATCTCATGCTCGAGTCAGAGAACTGGCACTGAACATTAGGCAAGTGGAATGTAGCTACAAATAAAGAGCAATACAGAGCCATTGAGAGGGTACCTAGCAGAATGTCTCGACGCCAGGAAAAAGCGGTTTCTGAGGCAGTTGAGTGAGAACTATCAAGACTATGCTCGACGTATAGCGGAGCCTGAGCCTTAGGGATTCAAGTAGCTCCTGGAGCTTTCTCTATTGTGTCAATTGTTCTGTCACAGAACCCTAGGTGGGTAAATGGTGCAGCCCTAACATAATGAGTTGTAGGAGGTTCCCTCGACGATCAGACTACTATCTATATCTTGCAGGGCTTCTCCCACCCTGACCTGTTTCCTCTTCTTCTAAAACCAAGATCAGAACCGTCTCCCTGTCTGATCTGTCAACTCGGGAAGCTAGAGAACCTGATATTCTCTACTCATATCTCCCTACCCTGATCTTCTTCACCTCTCAGGGAACAAAGTAAGCTTCGATAGAGCAATGTAAGTCGAGCAGACTCTTTCCCATCCTTGTTGACATTCTCAGAGATGCCAATTCAGGAATACCGGGAAAGTGATCCATACGGCAGAGTTATCATCACTAACATAACATCATCTAACAGCATGCCTGCCCACAACTCAGACCCCCGAAACGTAGCGGGCCGCCTCAGGTTCGCCCCCTCCAACCGCCACGTCGCGTTTAACATGATGGGGATGACGATATATGTCTCAATACCGCCTGAAGTACCCGGGCCGAATGACGATAATGGTTTTCCCGTGGGTGAGTTATGTTCTTGGTGATCTTTCCTTGAATTTACGTCGAATCATGAAGATACCTCTATCTATATCTACATGTTTGAACTTTTGATCTCTTCCTATTCTTGCCCTCGCCTCATACCAACTCTACCAAGCCTACTTTCCAAACCCCTTAACCTGAACGCCCATCTCATGACCTGCTCCTCCCTTTCTTCCTCCACCTTCCTCGTCCTCTTTGCTCTTTTTCAATCTCCCTCCGTCTTTCACCTCGTCGCTTGGTTGGATTGAGTCCAAGTTTTACGGAAGCGCCTGGAAAGAAATCCCCAACAAGCGAAAAGGAGAAGAAAAAAGAAACACTCAAAAACTAACTTCCATCTAAGTATCCGAGCGAGAGCCCATCCCCATGCCAAAGGCCCTCGTAGACAAGCTCGCGAACCTGGATTTCCTCATCACAGACATAATCCCCGAATACGATTTTGAGGAAAACTACACCGTCAACAACGACAACAACGCCAGCGTCAACGTCGACAATAGCACCAACAATAACACCGATCAAGACAATGACCACGACATGGACAACAACGACGATGATGACAAAAACACCAATCACAGCAGCAGCGGTATCTCCGGCAACGAGAATAATACCAACAACAACAACAACGCTCGGGAGAATCCCCACACCTCCACCGGAGCGTTCAACTGGTCCCTCGAAGACCTCTCGTCCGACCAACTCAACGTCGTGATCGCCATGGTCGAGATGCGCGAGGCTCTCCGGGAGGTGATTCACCTCGGGGGAACGTACCCGCGCTGGCGCGACGTCTTCGACGTCCTCTCTTTCGAAGGAGAGGAAGCCCTCGCCGAGCTCGAAGAGCTCCCTTACACCCTTCCCGACGACGAGCAAGAGACTCTGACATTCCCCAGCACCCTCGCCAAGGTGCTGACCGTCTACTCGGCGCACACCTCCGCCCTCCACGACGCCATGCAGGAGCTGCAGGCGAGCTCACTTCCTTTGCTAGCCTACCTTCCCTTCAAAGTCGTCGACGACGACGCCGAGGAGGAGGAGAACGCCGCTACTACGAGTGGTTCTGGTTCTGGTTCCGGTTCCGGTTCCGTAAACGACGAGGAGGAGGGCAACCAGGCCCAAGCCCAAAGCCCAAGCCCAAGCCCGCCAGCCGTCCCTCTGGTACCAGTCGCGCCGTCACTTGCTCATCGCGAGGGAGTTGTATTCTTCTGTGCAGGAGTATGTCGAGGACATACTTGATGAAGGGGGCTATCTGGGCTCGGAGGATAAGGAGGATGATGACGAGAAGGAGGGTGAGGATGACGACGACGAGGAAAAGGAGGAGGAAGCCCAGAACGTATCTCCTGGCTCCGGCGCTCATGACACTGCCACTAGCACCACTGGCATCAACACCGCCACCACCCCCGCCACCAACGCCCAAGTCAATACCGATGCCGATGCCGGTGCCGAAGGAAGTTCCACTCCCACTGGCACCGCCAGCACCAACACCAACTCCACCGGCGCCGAAACCAACAAGGACAACGATGACGCCAGCAACGACAATGACGCCAGCAAGAAGGAAATCGTCGTGGAAATCGCCCGCTGCTGCTCTTGAGTTGCTTCGTTTATTTTCCTTTCGGCTTGCTTGTTCTTCTTCTTCCCCAACGACGAAGACAGAAGGCCAAGTCCATTACAGGTTTTAAGGAAAACGCTGTTTGAGAACCAAGGTTAGGGTAACGTAGTAGAGAAGAAAGGAATGAAGGAGAAATAGAGGCAAAAAGATGTATGTCCATCAACACGAGCACAAGTAAAGAAAATAAAATGAAATAAACCAAAGAAGGAAGAAACATAATCGTAAGAGGTGAAGGAAATCTCCCTCTTTTTCTTACGTGAAATTAATAAAATACGACAAGATGCTCTGTAAACCAGGCTACAAGAAACTTCAAGTCCTTGTATCAGGAGATCCTTTTCTCTCCCCGGCCCATTTTTTCCTGGCCGGAAAGGAGGGCATGTAAAGAAAGAAACGCCCATGGAATAAAAGCAATACTGTATGATGAGTAGACTTACCACCTAAGAGACCAGAGAACCACTTCCCCTAACCTAAATACATCGTCCTATCCCACCTACCCTACAATAATGCCCTCACGTAATAAGAGCCGCAAACACGAGAAACATATAATGCGATATATTACTTATTTATTTATCCATTTCACTACATGTATGCTATATTTCCGGAACTCCTGCCCTGCCCTAGCCCAACCTAACCTGTCCGGACCTAACCCGACCTAACCCCCCATTCCTGGTGTGTGTAGACTCCCGTGTATCCATACATCCGCTACCGAAATCAACGTTTACTTTGAGTTTTGCGCCAGTGTTATGAGACTTACTTACTCCCCAAATCTTCTGGGCCATTACGGGTAGTCACCGGTACCGAAGTATCAACCTCCTTGGAGTCCTGGTCATCTAACCAGGCTGAATAGTCTTCTTCATCACCACCTTCCCCAGCGTCTGCTTTTTCCGTATTCGACGACTGGACAGGTAGAGACGGTTCACGAAGAGTTACTTCTCCATCCATGATAGACTGCGACTGCGCCTCCATCTCCCGATCTTCGGCATCCTCAACCCAGGGTGCTTTGTAGCTTTCGTCCTTAACAATCGGCGACGATTCAGGTTCGGAATCTGCAGGAGCCTCCACGACGAGTACTTGTTCCTCTATATTATCCGCTGCATGGATCCCCGATATCCGTCTCCGCCTGGGAAGAGGTGGTGGCGGTACGGGCCGGCGCTCCATCTTGGGCTCACTGAGATCGCTGGAGCTCTTAGACTTCAGCTGGGGTGGATCTGCCACGGGTTTTCGCTTTGGCACAGCCATCGGCGTCGCCTTCTGCTTCGGCTTCGGCAACGGCGTCCCCGGCGGCGGGAGTGGTTGGCCGCGCCCCATTGGCTGGTTAAGGTCTACTGGAGGATCCGACAGCTTTCTATTGTTCGCGCTTCTTTCGGCCTGGCGCTGTATCGCGTTCCACCCCCATCGCTTTGCTGTAGCAGCAGCATTGGACATGGCCGTCAGTGTTTTATTCTTCGTCTCTGGTGTGCCCTCGGCCGAGGCAGGTAAAGTAGAAGAGTCTTTGCGGCCAAAAAGCCCCTTGGTGACAGATCCGGTTCCACTCTTCATTGAGTTACTGCTAGCCAGATTGGATGAGTCTGGGAGCCTGTCGCTGCTACATGCGCTCTCCGAGGACGAAGCTGTATGGCGCCTTTCAGGTCCTTTGGGGGTACGCTCCATATCAAGGCCGGCTATCACTTCGGCGGATGAGTTTGGCGAGGAAAGGCTGGACGATGCCGTCGGTTGTTTCCGAGGTGAGCTGACAGGGGTCCCTGTTCCTGCCGGCGTTTGCGGCTGTGAGCGGGCCGAAATGTTCGTCATACTCCTCACGGCGTCATCATGAATCGCAGGTGACAGGGCGGGCTTGAAAACCTCGGCATGTGTGGCCGCCGTACCGATCACGGGCGTCGATGCGGCAAAGGAGCCAGACCTCATCGGGCGAGGCACGTGAAGAGACCCATTTGACTGAGATTTTACGTCAACTGCTGTGGTCGAAGCCGAGGTGAGGTGCTGATTATTGTTGCTGGTTTGGGACGGCTTCTTATTCAGTTTGCGTGCCCAAAACCCCGCTGGGCTGTTGTTCTCGTTCGTGGGAACATCCTGAGTCTTCTCCCCAGGCGAAGATACCTCTATAGAATGAGAGGTCGATTGCTCAATCTGGCTGACATCGTCGACGTTGCCCAGCTGAGCGGCGAGCGCCGCATGATCAGGTGAGCGCACAACCTCGTCGTCTCCCTCAAATATTCCACCGCGCCAATTCTTGTGCTCCGTCGAGAAGAAGGGCGTGTCGTCCCAAAAAGGCGAGACCAGAGTTTCGGCGATGACTTCCTTGATACGGTTCTCTATCTGCCGGAGGATGACAGTGTAGGTGATCTGCCGCGAGCTGACAATCGGCTCGATGCTCATCTCGATCTTGGGCATCGACTGGAAGCAGAACCAGAGTCGATTGCTAGGGGGCGGCTTGATCTTGAAGAAGACGTGGCCTTCAAGCTTCTTCAGCACGACGGCAAGGACAAGGTTCACCTCGCGCGCTTTAAACCGCTGACCGAGGTCGATACGAGCCGTGGCCGCCACCTCGAGCCTAAAATTTCCAGTGTACTTGAGGTCGGCCTCCATCACAAACTCTCCTTCGACGTTCAGGTCCTTCAGCTTTGGATTCGTGATGAACGGCGCAGAGTCGCCCGTCTTAATGCCCTGGATAGCAACTCTCGTCAGAAACGAAGGACGTTTCACCCGTGATATCTTTTTTGTAAGCTTCTCCGTAATGAGGTTTTCGATATCCTTGGTCTGATAGATAGCAAGAAACAACCTGCCCAAGAGGGCGTTCAGCCACCGGACCTGCATATGGTCTTCCGAGGCGTGAAGTTTCTGGACCAGCGATATGATATTCTTGACGTCGAATCGTTGCGGCTTCGGCGCGATGTTCTGGGCGGCGAATGTCTGCTCCTGATTTCGTAGCAAAGCAAAATAGAAGTCTTCCTTTGCGGAGCAGTTCTCCGAGAACAAATAAAACGGCTTCGAAACCTGAATCTCAGGCGTGACGTCTTTCGTTTCCACCCTTCTCGTCAGGCAAATCGCGTTCCGCTTGATGAACAGCTCGCCTTCCGGTGTGCGGTCTCCTCCAGAGTAGATGCTGACGTTGTGGTTGGCCAACGAGATGACATGTCGCACTTCGAGCTGTTCGTCGTCGTCGAAGAGCATAAGGTGGCCGTGTCTGTGCACGTAGCGTTAGACATGAAGCGTATTCCTTGGCACTTCAGACGATGTAATACCTAAGCACAACATAGAATACATTGCCGGCTCGCTTTGGCCGCTGGCTGACGCTCTTAGAATCGTCTAACGGACCGGGCGTCTGCTTTCGCTCGAAGATGCTGCGGTACATGGACTGGTATACGCTCGGGCTCGGGGCGGCAACGGTGGCGGAGCCGACGGGGGTGGAACGTTCGATAGGTTTGGCATTGATGCCCATGGGCGTGTATTCACGGCATACTGCGAAGTAACCAGCGGCGACGTCGGAATCGGCCAGGAGCTTCTGTCTCGAATCCTCCTTCTGCGCTGCCTCGAGGTCGGTCGTGTCGTCGCCCGGCTGGACTAGGACATCGGCGTCGCTCGAACGTACCGAGCTGGTATCGTGGTAGACCGGCAAGGTAAGCCGGGCATGGAGGAAGATGGCGAAGACGACGATGGGAACGAAAGTGATGCCACCTAGCAAGTAGGTCAACAGGAAGGCAATCCAACTGCCCATGGTCTCAGTACGTATTTGCCAGCAGATGGTGATTCCGCTAAACTCGGCTGCTTAGGCTGATTATGAACAATCATGGATAAAGATTTCTACACATCGGGAAGCAAGGAGGAAAGTAAAAGTCAAATGCTGATAGTAGGCAAGTCAAGTGGCATCGGCACTTAAGCAAGTATCTCACGAAGAAAGGAGAAGAATAACACAAGTACAAGTTAGAGATGGAGGGAATGAATATCGTGATGCGGCTCAAGGAGAATGAATACTGGCAAGCTTCATTAGGAACGTGGGAGCTTTCTCAGCTACGGTATGCTTGTCCCCGTTGACAACGGACAAGCTGGCTACTGTTAATTACTTACCCATTGCCTATTTTGGCAGCATTTTAGTCCAACAAGATCAAGGAGATGTCCGATCTCGCGTCAACAGGTCAGGAGAAGCTAACCTACTTGGGTAAGAGGCTACTTTGCGGGGTATGGACAAGCGGGCTACAGTGGGGCCATCTGTAACAGGCGCTTAACAGTATACCTCTTTCCCGTTGTAGTTGCATATTTTAGCTGCATGACCGGTCAGGATATGATAAAGTAAACAAGGACAATGTAAATATCAAAGATCAACTGAGGGAGGATATCTTCCATGTAGAATTACCTTTATTAGAACTGTGTTCAGGTAAATCTGCTACAAATGTCAACCCTTTTAATGTCTACGCACCCTAGCATTCTGGCCCTGGGTGGACATGTCCTGTTTCATGAAAGTGCGGAGATGCTTCAATTCGTACGTAGATCGGCATCGTCAATGTTTACAAGTTTCAGAAGACCTTTAGATCGAGAAGAAAAGGTCAAGACAGAATCACATGCAAGACAAGAGAACAAACACCACACAAAACCATTGATAGTATCCACATCGTTAAAGTCTAAGTAAGGTCAATCCAGAACCTCAACGCCACTCAACTACCGGCACCGCTCGTAATTCAGAACGCCATCATGCACGCATAAGCTCATCTCCATCCATCCAGCTCCCGTGATATCCATCATGGTGCGTTCCCTCAACAGCTACCACTCCAAAGCTCTCAGCCCTTGAGGATTACCCAGAAGTTCATCGATAGCCGGTTCCACGACCGCCTTCTCCGCCCTATACCTGGCCCCCTGCTTCATCCGCGTGTAAAAGACGGGGCAGTCCTTGCTGTCACAGGGGACCTCGTCCAGCGGAGCCAGGCCAGCGCAGCTCTGGCAGATCTTCATCACGTCCATCAGCTTCGTCTCTTCCTTGTTCAGCTGCGTCTGGAGTTTGATGAGCGACTTAGGCGTGTTCTTCCTGCAGCGTCTGCAGATAGAAGAAGACGAGTCCCCACCATTATTCTCCTTCGCGTTCGTATCCATCTTGCAACCGCACACCGCGCAGGCCGCGGACCGCATATACGACTCCAGCGTCCTCTTCGCAAACATGTTGCCATTGCTCCCGAACGCGGGCGCGACGCGGCGGATGCGCTGGATCTTGGGCATCTCGTCGTACCAGCCCCGCACGTTCGCCCCGACGAGGTTGAAGATGCGCTCGAGCGGCGGGATCAGGTTCTTGGAGATGTAGTACTCCGAATCGAGCGAGAGATGTGGGTTGTTCAGGAGATCCTCCGGCGCCACGCAGCGGTCGATCAGTCGGGCGCCCGGTGCGCCGCTGACCACGACGTACGGTACGCGCTCGCCGTACTGGGGCTCCGCTCGTGCATCTGCAAGCATCTTCTTCGTGCTGATCAGAGCTCCGGGGGGAGGCGGCCCCCGTTCACTGTAAGTCCCCAGCTTCACCTCCCTGGCAAAACAGAAATCCTGTATCGAGACCGCACCGCGCATGATCTTCGAGCACTGCCTCTGGAAGTACGCCTTCACCTGGCTGAGGTCGGCCGTCTCAAACAGGATCTTCAGTGCTTTCTCTTCAATCATCTGCTCTGCAGGCGTGCCGTCTCGCCGGACGGTCTCGATACCCTTGGCGTCAAAATCAGGTTTGACTTGATCCTTGCTTTCGTACTTGTATCCCACATAGCGCTTCTTGGCGAGGAGTAGACAAGGGTGGTAGGCCTTCTCGAACTTGAGCTTCATGGGCCGAGGGTTCATGTCGGTGATCCTTTGGGCAATCTCCTGGCCGATATCAAAGGCCTGATCTTTCGTCCTCCCGGGGAGGTAGATAAACAAACTGTCGGTATCGCCGTAGACAACCTCGGCTTTCCACTTGTCTTCCGAGTGAATGGTAGCTATTGCGCGCTCGAGCGTTTCCCTACCCGTTTGAACGATGCTATCTGCAATCTCGGAGCACGGCATGCGCCCTGAAAAGGACGCCGACGTGTAACCATAGGTCACGTTCGCCAGAAGCTTCAGAGCTAGCTGTCTGTTGTTTAACAGCCGTTGCAGAGTCTTGTCCTCCTTGTCCTGCTTCATCCCACTCTTTACCATAACACGAGTCTCGAGGATCTCCGTCAACATCTTCGCCAGAAGAGACTTCCGTACTTCAGCTTTGCAGTACATGACCCCGTTGGGGGCAATGTTGATGTAGTCTTTCAGCAGTTCCAGTAGTCTTTGCTGACGTCTGTACTCTGTGAACCCCATCTTGTTCGTTCCCCGCCAGTTCACGATGCGTCCCAGGAACGTCGAATAGCAGTAGTTGTACGCAATCATCACGCTTGGGTACAAGCTCTGAAAGTCAAGAACGACGAGCGGGCTGTTATAGAATGCGCTCTGAGGCTCCATGACAAGCGGCAGACACTCGAGAGCATTCTGCATGCCGACCTGCTTCCTGTCAGGCGACACCAGGAGGTAGTTCTCGGGCTTGGCGATTCGGAACATGATAGACTCGACTTTGAACTGGGATCCTCGAGAAAAGACTGAGAAGAAGTCAACGCCGAGAACTCGAGCCTGCTCGATAGTACGTGAAATCAACTCGTTTGCCTCGAGGATCTCGATATCGAGTCTGGTCCGTGTCAAGTAGTAGCGCATGACCTTGCTGATTTCTCGAACTCTGTATCCAGTATACCAATCTGTCAACGTGGCCCAGGGGTAGTGTGGAATTCGCCGATGTAGCAAGTGCCAAACTACATTCTCCATGCTATACTGCAGTAGATTGAGCTCTCCTCGCATGGACCTCCATATGTTGATCATATGTCTGCCCGTGATTCGAATGGTAGAAGTAGTATTGAACCCCCATTTGTCGTCTTCCCTCTTGGATCGCCCGAAAGACTGGGTTTTCATGCGCGAGAATTCGTCGCAGAGGTCGTAATCGTATTTCACTCGTGCCCGCTCGATGAGAAAGCCCCATGACGAACCGTGCACTTCGTACCCAGTCAGGATGTCAGGATCGAGCGTCCGAACGATTTCGACAATCCTTATCATGACGTCCAGTTCCGAGGATTCCTCAACGACTTCGATCGAGTTAAGGGTCATTCTTCGTATGCTACGAGCCATATAATCATCCTCTGACAGCACAATGATTCCGGACTGAATGTTGGAGGACGCTTGGTCTCCAGTCGCCAGATTCTCATCCGACTTGAAACACCAAAAGATGACTTGTACCTGGTCTTCGTCGGGATCGGGGACCAACTTTCCCCGAGTGTTAACATGCACTTCGAGGCTCATGGTGCTCATGTATTGAGCTTCATGCTGGACGCTTGCGGACGGCGCCTTCTGCGAGTACTTGAATCCGTGCTTGTTCCTTGGTGTTGCGCCGTCAATTTGCGACAAGTACGGTCTCAGTTCACGGTCACCAACCTTCAAAGCCGGCTCTGTCGAGTCTTTCGCCGCACGCTCCATGCTCTCGGACCAAAGTTTCACTTCGACAAAGCTAGGCGGAGGCGTCGCGATCTCCCAGCTGCGGAGTGAACACTCGCGTCGTTGCTTTCTGTATTTTTCCATGTCTCGCTTGGTATCTGGTGGCATTTCGGGTGTGATACCGTAGCTGGCTAGCGACTCACCGCTTGGGTCGAAGTCCGGGAGATAAGGTAAGGTGTTGCCCAGAAGGCGAAATTGTTTCCCGGCATACTCGCGGGTACGTGGCGGTATATCCTTTTCGTTGCTGTAGTAGGCATCTTGGTATATGGCATCAGGTCGATTGTACGCTTGCATTGTGGCCAATACTTCAGACGCCGCCGGAGGTTTTTCGTGGAACGCAAGCCATCGGCACCGGCGACGAGCTGCACATCCAACGTCTATTCTGTTTGACGGGCTGGCAGAATTCGCAGTACTCATCGAGGAATCCGTGCACTCTGTCATTGATGCCTGTGAGGGTGCAGTTCCAGAAAACTTCGTTGGCGTCGGACTAAAAGGGGTGGAAGAAATATGTTTCGTCGCCTGGCCATCGTCGCTTTGCTGAGAGCTGGTCTGACTTAGACGTAGTTTTGTGCTCGGATCATGGGGGTCCTTAACGACAGGGAAATTGAGGAACGGAGAACCTGACTGTTTTTTATTCGCTGTCCGACCATTGACGCTCTTCTCCTGTGAGGACGTGGAGCGTTCCGCGTGATGATGGATCTTTGGAAAGGCTTTCTTCTCACTCTCCTCCATGCGACCACCGACGGTACCAGGAGGTAGAGGGGCAAACTCGACTCGGCGCCGCTTGGGCGCTTCGGACTCTGCGGTTGATTCCGCGGGACGTTTGGCAGAGTATGGATCCACCCGAAAGGTATCGCTGCGTTCTACAGATCTACTGCATAAGCCATGCTCCTCGGCTGCATCCAGTAGTTCCCGAGCAAATGGCAGCCTTGCGCGACGTGGATTACGCAGACAGCTTGTTTGCACGCCATCCGGAAGGGGCTGCGAGCTCGGTGAGACCTTTAAGCTGCTTGGAGTGTTGTATGACTTGATCTCAGGGAGATTTGATCCACGTGAAGCACCTCTGCTGGATCTCGGCGCCGGAATCTCGGACTGGAGAGACGTGCCAGTGTGTTTGTGGACTTTGGCATCCTGGATCGCATCTTCGTCGGAGTCGTGTGGAAATACATCGTCGTCATCAGGCTCCAGATTACGTACGCGATCCTCATCAACCACAATGCTACTTGCAGGGTCAATGTCTAGATCGGAAAGCTGTGTTGACTGTAGGCTCGACTGTAGGTTGGTCGGGTAGAGGTCTTCGACGGACTGTAATACAGTTTTCACCGCTGGTTCGTACGGATCGCTCTGGACAAAGGTGTCGAAAGTGACCTCAGTGCCGCCGCCCTGCTGACGCTCTTGGTTCACCAGATCTTGAATTTGACGTCTATATTCATCCTCGTGGAGCCAGCCAGGAGGTTGCGAGTCGCGGGGATCAGCAGACATGGAGACTAGCACTTCACGTGGGAAAGGGCTGCTTCCGGCAGTCGAGCTCATCCTTCGCTTCCGGCGCCTAGTCTCATCTTTCCATAAGCCGGCCATGCTGTGGACTAGCTTCATGTCGGTTGGTAAGGGGTTCTTCCTTTCGATAAAATCATGGTGAAGGAGTCGTTCCTTGATCTCATGCCGGTTGATTATATCTTGGACGCATATGTCAACCTCGATCGAGCAATGGCTCGAGCGGGGTAGGTTTGGGTCATCGGTGATAAAGGGTGGCGGAACAGACTGGCTGTGCCATAAGTGAGCCGAGCTCGTCGCGCCATCGCCATCAATGTCATATTGGGGAACTGGACTTCGAAAGCGCACTCTTCGTGTATCAATGTACCCGCATCCGTACAGATTGTAGTCGGCCATGAACTGGAGCAGATACTGGAGATGCGCCTCATAAGGCTGGAACCTTTGCTTCATCACAGCTCCTTGTAGGAGAAGCTCGGCAAGTCGCGTCATGACGACGGGATTGAGCATGTAGATCTTGAGAAAGAATCTGTATCCGACATGGAAGCCGTAGAAGGGAATGCCCTTGACCAGAGTAATCCTAGCCACATACTTGTGTTTGCCCTCATACACGTTGCGCCGATAACTCACAGCCAAAGCGTGATCGATGGAAAGGTGCAATCGATGTATGTAAGCGTTTACTATTCACGGTCAGACAGTCTCCCCGCGGATCTGTCACATTTGGAACATACCGTCGTCGGGATCCAAGCGGCCACGATACTCTATGAAAAGGTAAGGAAATGCGCCGTGGATATGGGCACACACTTTCTGGCCAGTCTCGGTGGACCCAAAGACCCTGACGACCGGGACTCTGGGTTCCTTTGACAACTGCGACGGTGAGACATCGTTGCGAAGCACCGGGTCGTATTTCGTTGGAATGGCTTGATAGTGATCGATGCAATTCAACCGTACGCGGAAGACGTCCATGACGACATGGACATGGTTTGGCTGCAAGAAAGGATTATTTGTTGTTGAAGACCAGCAAGTCCATGCTGTTTCCCTAAGCCACCTCGCATAGAAGGGCCTTGGTGGGGGTAGAGATAGCTGCCAAAATGAATATTATTGTCCCATATCCAATGAATGGTCTTATCTGTGTCGTTGTTAAGCCAAGGCAGACGCATCGCAATTGAAGGCAATTAAACTGTCTAAAAGACGCGATCGGGATGCGAAGTCAGGTGGCTCCAGCTGTTTCCACACTGTTACTCAGCCAGTTCTCCTCGAACTGTACAGCAGGCTGCAGTACATTTGTACACTGTGTGAATTACATATGGTAATTATCAGCCACAAATAATGGGAAAGGTTCCTGTCCCATCCCTAAAGTCCATCAAAGCACTAGCCACATGATCAAGTTCATGACCAACGCTCAGGTTATTGAAGCCAAACCTTTATGCTTCTTGAGTTGTTATTAATCGCACGCAACTGGCTCATGCCATCGGAAATTTGCCTTCAGAAGTTGATAATCACCTAATCCATACCCAAAGAACTACGACCCGGATATTCCAGACGACCTTCCCTCCATCATGCCTCCACCACCGCCGCCGCGGCGGAGAAGCAACGCCGGCAAGGCGTCCGCAGCGGAGAAAGAAGAAAACATCTACATCCCGTCCTTCATCAGCAAGCGGCCATTCTACGCCGGCGAAGAAGGCGACCAGACTGATTACCTCGAACATCAACGTCTGCAGAAGACCAAAGACGACCAGTCGCAATGGTACGACCGCGGCAAGAAGCTCGGTCCGGCCGCGACCAAGTACAGGAAAGGCGCGTGCGAGAACTGCGGCGCCATGACCCACAAGACCAAGGAATGCCTCAGCCGGCCGCGGGCCAAGGGCGCCAAGTGGACGGGGAAGGACATCGCGGCCGACGAGGTGGTGCAGGAGGTCCAGCTCGGCTGGGACGCCAAGCGCGACCGCTGGAACGGGTACGACCCCAAGGAGTACCGCCACGTCGTGAACCGGTACGCGCAGATGGAGGAGCTGCGCAACCAGCTCGAGGGCAAGGGCAAGAACAACGGCGACAAGGAGGAGGCCGAGGCCGAGGACGACAAGGACGACGGCGAGAAGTACGCCGAAGAGTCGGACATGGGCCGGCATCAGAGCACCGCGACTAGACAGCTGCGCTTAAGAGAGGACACGGCCAAATACCTGCTCAATCTCGACCTGGAGTCGGCCAAGTACGACCCCAAGACCAGGACAATGGTCGATGCCGGCGCTACGGCGGATAAGGCGGCACAGCTCTACGCCGAAGAAGGATTCCTAAGGGCGTCGGGCGACGCAGCCGAGTTCGAAAAGGCGCAGACATATGCCTGGGAGAAGCAAGAAAAGAGCGGCGACACGAGCCTGCATCTACAAGCCAACCCTACAGCTGGCGCCTTCCTCCGAAAGAAGGAACAGGAGGAGGCCGAAAAGAAGAAGGCCGCACACTTCAAGGCCCTGCAAGAGAAGTACGGCGTCACCGAGAGCACTATGCCTGCCGCCCTACGGGATGCCGTTGTCACTGAATCAGAGCACTTTGTCGAGTACGACGAAGCAGGCCTCATCAAGGGCGCTCCTACGACGGTTGCAAGGTCCAAGTATGCCGAGGACGTCTTTACGAATAACCACACATCAGTCTGGGGCAGTTGGTGGTCAAACTTCAAATGGGGATACGCATGCTGTCACTCCTTTATAAAAAACAGCTACTGTACCGGGGAGGAGGGTAAGAAAGCCTGGGAAAATGCGGAACGGCAGCGGACGGGTATTGGTCTAATCGAGGAGCCGCCCAAGAAGGAAGAGCGGCAAGAGGAGGCCCATGACCAAGCGGGCGAGGCCGAGGCAACAAAACCTGTAGCCAAGAAACGGACAATAGAGGAGATGATGGGTGGGATCACGGAGGCCGAGTTGGACGAGTATCGTCGGAAACGAACGGCAGCTGACGATCCCATGGCCAAATACTTGGGTAGAGATGAAATAGCGTCTTGACTTTTGGGTTGAGAACGGTGAAGAGAAAAATGAAGATAAAAATAGTAAGTCACATAAGGGATGGTCACTTGGTGAAAAAGGAAAAAAAAATCATCAATTGTGCACTCGTGGTATCATTCATGAGGAAATTCATGCATTCCGGGTTCCCTGCGGCCTAACGCCTGAGCTCTGAAAGGGCATGCATGCCCATAATATCATCACTTTTCCATTTCCCAAGCGGCCCAACTCAATGTAGTAGTAGAGGTTTAGGGCGACGCATTTACTCCTCATCCTCCTCCTCATCGCCGTCATCCTTCTTCTCGGCGGCCTTGGCCTTCTTTCTCCGGACACGGCCAGGGCGGCCACCACCGAAGGGCGAGGTCAGGGCGAAGTCAATGTGCTTCTGGGAGTCGAGGCGGACGATGAACGAAGGGACGTTGACGATCTGCTTGCCGACGCGGATGTGGCGCTGGCGGATGAGGACACGGGCGTGGTGGATCGACTTGGCGAGGCCGAGCTTGTAGACGCAGGTCTGGAGGCGGCGCTCCATGAAATCCTCGACCTTGAGGGCAAGGACGTAATCGAGCTTCATGCGGGACTCGTCGAGCACACCGATGCGCACCAGGCGGCGAATGAGGGCATTGCCTTCGAACAGACGCTTGGGGTCCTTCTCCTCGAGGGTAAGAAGCTGACTGTAGTCGTAGGGCATAATCAGTACTTGCGGTCGACATAACAGCATTCTGGCCCCCATATTTTCGAAATGGGCTAAGAAACACTGTGGGGTCAAGAAATATCAAAAAATCAACATACCGGGCAGCACGACGAATCTTGGAGAGGGTGAGCTGGACACGCCACACCTCACGCTTGTTGCGGAGACCGTACTCGCCAACGAGCTTCAACTCGGAGTCACTATTTTTTTTCGAACCGTGTCAGTTTCTGATTCACATTCGACTTAAGCAGAGAACAAGCTCATGCTCAGTGGCCGGTGATTACTGACAGTCGGGCGGCCTCGAAGGGACGACGGGGGACCTTGGCGGTCTTGCTGTAGGACAGAGGGGCCATGGTTGCGATGCCTCAATTGCCTCTGATGAGTAGTTGTCGTTGGGCGATGGGCGGAAAGGAATGGTGGTTGTCGGAGATTCGCAAGACGAAGAAAAAGTTCGCGAGGGAAGAGTCGGATAAAGCTGGTTGTGTGGAATAGGGCAAGGACCAGGCTAAGCCAAAACGAGAAAGGCGGGGACTTCGCTTAGAGTGGTGACCAGCTGGCGGACTGGCAGACGATCGATACTCCTCAATGTCGGGGTAGTGCCACCTGTCTGTCGGCCCTTCCACGGCCGGCGCACACAAATTGCTCCATGAAGCCCAAAGAAAGAGGTCTCCAACCTAAGCTAAAAAAAATCCCACCTCCAGCCAGTTCCTCGTGAGCCTCCCATTATCGCAATACCGACAACCTCAACTCTTCCGACAATCCCCAAATCACAACACCGTCGCCATGGGTCACGCTGCCGGTACGTTTTTCGCGAAATTTTACTTGTCCCGGATGCCGTCGACATAGAGAATGTCTCCTCCGGCTTATGCTGGGAGGGACATGACGTCCACACCCATACGAACTCTCACGACTATGGCAACTGGTTGCTGACGGAAATGGATCAGGTCTTCGCGCGGGTACACGCTATGCGTTCAGCCGTAGCTTCCGTCAGAAGGGTTTCATCCGTCTGTCGACATACCTCCAGCAATACAAGTATGATACGAACCGATAGAAGCGCCGAGATATACGAAACGAGTCTGAGTCTAATGCTGGAGATAGGGTTGGAGATATCGTTGACATCAAGGCCAACGGTGCCGTGCAGAAGGGGTGAGGACGCCTTGATTCAATATCCCGTTTTCGATTTCGACCGATTCCCGTCCGGATTGCGACCGACGATACCAAACGTTTACGGGGGGGTGATGGATGGCTAACATATGGTGCAGTATGCCCCACAAGGTCTACCACGGCAAAACCGGTGTCGTCTACAACGTGACCAAGTCCGCTGTCGGCGTCATCATCTACAAGCAGGTCGGCAACCGCTACCTCGAGAAGCGCGTCAACCTCCGCATCGAGCACGTCTCCCACTCGCGCTCACGAGAGGACTTCCTCAAGCGCGTCAAGGCCAACGCCGCGGCCAAGAAGGAGGCCAAGGCCAAGGGCATCACCGTCCAGGTCAAGAGACTCCCCGCCATGCCCCGTGAGGCGAGAACAGTGTCGCTGAAGGACAACCACCCCGAGACGGTTGTGCCTCTCGCTTACGAGACGACTATCTAAATGGGGCCGGTGGTTGTTTGGTGGTTGCACGCGCGGTACTGGTGTTTTTCTGGGTCAACCGGGTCGTTATCTTTTTACGCATTGCATTAGGGGTTCTCTTTTCACGTGGCCAGGACGGAAATAACCAATCTTCTGAGCACCAAGGCGATGCCTGGAGGAAAAAATAAAAACTTGACCAATGCCCAAGAAGCGACCAACCCGCGCTCTTAGTTGTTTCGTCTTGGTGACGGTGAAAATATCAGGGCCTCTGTAGGCCTTTTACCCCCGATGCGAGCTGGCCCGGGCCTTTCCCGTTGTATATACTACAACTGATCGACGCGAACGGCCAAGCACGAATTGAGAGACGCATATGACGAACGAGGCTTCCTGTCATTACCTTGACCAATAAAGGGGCTCGCGCGAGGGGATGCGAGAGACGAAGGGTGTTTTCTAATCCTCTCTAGCATGCGATAGATGATACACCGCGAGTTTCCAGAAGACAACTAGCTGAAATGATGATGAAATAATGAACTACACAGTAGATCATGTGGCCATACTTGACGGGTTATCCTTTTATTTGTGAAAACGCACATCTACACTATCTACGTACATATCAAAGCTTCTTCGATGGACAACATATAACACTCACTCTAGGTATGACGTGGAGGAAAATCTGGGTGGACATGGATTGGTCTACAAACGTCATGACATCCTTTACAAAAAATGACACAAGGTGGCTGGCTGGCATGAGATAATCGAACCTGGACTTAGCTACATACGTTAATGTTACGAGATAACTATTTGTTGTTGGTAGTTGTGATGTCTGTCTGGTTGTCTTGAAATTCTCGAGTTGTCACTCGTCAGTTACTCTGTGTTTGTTCAATCCCCCTAGACTAGAGGGAGGTTACCCTGTAATGAATGCCCGTTTAATACACCTTTCGAGATGGGAGTTTGTGAACGTTTACAGAATATATATATCCCTTGCCGAGACCTAAGATCAAGTAGAACAGGATGCAAAACCGGGTTATATCTACGCAGGGGAAGGCACTTGGTAATTTCAAACCTGTAAGTTTAACCTAGATTTTTCAGACTGTCAAAAAGGCAGGAGATACCTACTCGTTTTGAAAATCTGTCGCTTTATGGAACAAATATAGAAATCTTACCATATGAGAATATTTAATCATGCCGCTTCATCTCCCATTCCAGACAAGTTTATTGTGAGTAAGGTAGTTCATAAAAAGTTTCATTCATGATAATGCTACTGTGTATCTCCTATTTCTGTATCGATTAACCACCTCACACCTGCCCAAAGTCACCCGACCCAATCATCGCCTATAAAAACAGAACAGACAACCGACCGACCAACCACCGAACTCCTAATCATCCCGAAGGGTTTTCATCATCTTTCGCCCTCATGACCCTTCCCTGCCTCAGTCACGAGTCTTCAGAAACCCATCCATCCATCCAGCCCATCGGATCATTTCCAGGGGATGAACTGTATGTATGTCCGTACCGTAGCATATCCTATCCTAACGTTACCCGTCCCTCAAGTCCCGCACTTCCCTTCCCTACCCCCCGATACCACCAACCTTGCAAAAGGAAAAGGAAAAAGAAAAGGAAAACAAAAAAGAGCACACATCTACCACCTATTCCTCAAATAGGCCACCAGGCTAATAATCGACATGATGCTCCACACGATCCCCAGCACCAGCAGGATATAGTACAGGCCCCGGAGGAAGCCGTGCGCCGCCGTGCTCCTCACGTGCTCGTGGTGCTCCCGACCTTTCAGCAGGTGGTGGCTGCGGTGGTGGTGGTTCGTCTCGAGCGCGTCGTCGAGGTCCATGAGGCGCGCGTGGATGCCCTCGGATAGCTTGTGCAGGTGGGTGCGTGTGTAGAGGGGTATGGATCCGGCTATTTTTTGTTTATCTTTTGTTAGTTTCCAATCTGTCTTAGAGGGGTTTTATGGAGAGAGGGGTGCGAAGAATGCAATGGATGATTACTACCTACCATCCCTCTCGATATCATACCCCGGTATCGCGCCCGCCATCTCGTAACCCGGGACCTCCTGCAGATGCGCAGACTGGACACCTCCACCTCCACCGCTGTGCCTCTGTGAGGACGGAGGAGGAGGAGGAGGAGGTGGTGGTCCGTGAGCGTCCCCGGCGCCGTCTACGGGATAGTAAACAGGAAGATCTTTTAGTTAGTCAGATTGGTAAACAAAAACATGGATATTTTCGCTCGAGAAAAGAAAATCCAGTAGGGGGGGGGGGGGGGGGGGGAACTGCCTGTCTGGGGAGTTGGTGGGTTTTGGAGAAGCAGAATACTTACCAGACGAGCTGACCTCCGGGATCTTAGGAAGTTGGTACCGGTTATCGTCCGGGCCCAGCATGTGCACGTCCGCATCGCCTGTGTACTGGTACTCGTTGCCGTTGCAGCGAAAAGCGGATAACGAAGAGGATGCCATGGTGGTGGGAGTGTGTGTGTGTGTGTTTCCTGGTTTGAGTTCCCTTGGTGGGGGGCCTTGGAAACCTGGGTTGTTTTTCTCTTGGGAGCGGGAAAACTATTGCCAGTTACTGCTAGTAAAAATTACGTCTTTTTTTTTTGTTTTGACCGAGCCAGTATGTGCAGACAGAGGTAAGTTTCTTAAGCTGTTTAAAGGACTTGCCCTGAGATGGACGAGTGCTTGGGGATTCAGCTGGGTCTCTGGGTGGGAGGTATCTCGAGATAATAAAAAGCACAATGACGTGGGCAGCGAGAAGTAGGTATTACTTTTCTTGTATCTGGGCGGTATTGCTAGCGATGGACTTTGGAGTGGTGTAATGCGATGAAGTTGGGGACACAAGTTGTGGAATATGTCTGGTGTAGGAGTTCGAGCTCTGCTTGGGTTGGCGGCGACGCATTGTTTGTTTTCTGTACATCGTGGTTGTCCCTGCCTCCCCACCAGGGGCAGCTTCTACCATTACGGAGTGACGAGAGGATCATGTCATCTGCCTTGTGCTGCATTTCCTTGTGGCAGAGGAAGGATCGAAGAGAGGAACGTTCATGCCGTCACATGCCATTACTAGGAAGGTAGTGACTGACTTGGAAGCGTCATATCAAGTTAGAAAAAGAAAGAATCGTGATTGGAAATTGGATCTGCATACATTGAATCCGTTTCGTTATATGGCAGTGTATGGGGCCAAGTATACGGAGTGATACTAGATCAACTCCATCCCCTATTTCAAAGTGAGTGTTCCAAATGAGCAAAGCCTGTTTCTGGCAAGAAGTGACAAAAGGCAGACCAGTGTGAGAAAAACAGGTAGCAAGACCGAATGTGCTCGCCAAGGGGCGTTTTTGTATCAAATCAGGCTCGTGTGCTCAAAGGACTGTTTCCTAAGAATCATCGAAAAAGAACAAACGAGAGGAAATTGCCCAAGACAAAACACTCTAGACTGGAAAAAGCGAGGGAAAAGCCACCCTGACGGTTGTTGATGTAGAGACAGACACAGATTACGGTAAACCGCCGAGATAGTCCCCTGTCCTGAGAAACGGAACTGTGGAGATTGTTGTTCAAGAGGCGGGAGGCTTGCAGTGAGATTGATAAAAGAAATCAAAGAAGGGGCAATCTAGAGAATGAAGAAAACGGGTCTCTCATCCTCTATAAGCAATTCGCTCGACGAGGTGGAAAACCCCGAATCTGAACTAGAGTCGTCATCGGACACGCTTTGGTCATTAGTGTCGCTCGACCTTACGTTGCTGGAGTCTCGCCCAGCAGATGGTTCTTTCGCTTCCCCATCGCTTTCCGCTTCGCTTTCCGCTTCGCTTCCCTCTTCGCTTTCCTCTTCGCTTTCCTCTTCGTCGCTGGATTCGCTTCTGCTTTGCCGTCTAAAAGGCGCCGGGTCTTTTACGTTTAGCGGCGTCGCGTCCCAGTCATCCAATATCTTGAACGCACAGTCCCAACAACCGTGAGGATCTAGAATAATGGTACGGTAGCCAAGTTGGACACAGATTGCGGTAGCTGCTAGGCGGGCCTGCCAGTTCCCGTGGCATTTAACAACACCGGGTAGGGATGGGTGGGGATGCAGTAGCTCTTCCCAGTTCTCAATAGCGACCAGATCACGCCCTGGCGCCTGGACAGATGCGTTCGCACGGCAGTTTGGATTAAGCAAGACCGGCCGAGGAGGGGAAAGAAGAGACTCGCTGTGCCGTAAGGGACGAGAAAGGAGCCAAGGAGCAGTCAGGTCACCAATCCATACACCCGCGTCAAACGCCGAGAGAACTGCCCTGACCACGCTCGCTTTCGCTATCTTGCTGTCAGGTCCACCCACACGCAAGGGCCACGAGTAACCTGTGAGACGAAGATGCAGCGTCGTGGATAAGAATTCATCGCGGAGGTCCCCATTATAAGGGCGGTGATTGACAATGGTCCATTTGCTAGCATCGGACACCTTGACCATGCTCTGTTGAAGATCCGTGAAGCTGATAAATGTGAGTCCGGGCTTGCCAATATTGCCCTGTACACGGCGTATCATCCCGCCCGAGCTGTGGCCGAACCTAGGACTGCTCACAAGTCCCGCATGGAGATACAGCGTATTCTCCGTAGACAGAGCACCTACGTCATCCCAATCACCCGCATGCATGGTTCCGCCGAAATGCTGTCCAGTTTCTAGGAACGCTATGACCAGAAACATAACCCAAGGAGGCACCTGGTCTAGAGGATATTGTCGAAATTGAGGCGCGCTGAAAAGGGTGCCAAACGAAGAATGGAGGACATCCGGACTGATTATCACCCCTGGGAGGGAGAGATAGATTTCTTGACAGCGACGGATAGCCCAGAACGGGGATTCGGCCATCCAAGGCTTGCAGAATTTCTTCAGCTCAATGGGGTCTGTCTCCTTCGTGGAAATGTAATGCTGAACTTGCCGAAAAGGTATGCCCAAGTGGTACGGCGGATATCTGCTACTCCCTTCACATGCCGAATACAGGGCGTGCGATCTGGTTTCTCCGATAGCTTGAAATGCCAATGTGGACGTCCATTCCTCGTGTGGGTAAGCCTTTCTGAGCGGACGTACAATAGCCCGAGGCGGCTTAAACCACGTCAGTTGTCCGTCCTTGGGCTGTTTTAATCCAAGTCTCCCATTTCGGCCTTTGATGGTGAATCCGCCATCTGACTGCTCCTCAACCACGAGGGCTTTGTCTCTCTTTAGACGTGACGACCTCAGATACCGCGAATAAACCGAGCACTGTTGAACTTCAGAACATTGTTTGGCGACCAAGACAAGAAGCAGGGGTTTGGGGCCGCTCGGTGAGGTAGAGGCGAGGTAGTCCTGTATGAACCCTCTGAAGATCGAATCTCGATCCTCCTCATCTTGTAGAACAGAGGAAAAGCCAAGAGAGGCCAACCCTAGCGAGCGATACCTATAGGGACGTGGGCTCCCGGGAGAAGCGGAGGCGAATAGGGGATATAGCCAACCATGGGCTAGGAACCTGTAAACATTGTCGCGAGCAGCCTGGGTACCATTCTCATATGCTGCGAGGGCGCTCCTAATCATAGGGATCCAGTTCCACGAAATAGAGTAACCACCGTCGCGAAAGATATCGTCGAGTCTCGGGACTATGCAAGTGACAAACTCGATAGCTTCCTGCAATGTAATCTTCTCAATGATGACCACTGGCGGAACCACGAGCCGAGATATAGTAGCACGAACTCGTCGAAAGTAAACCTCTGACCGCCTGATGGAGTGCATTGTACCGAGCTCGAAGAAACTTGCCTGGGTCCGTAGTATCGCAGATGACCAAGCGATAAGGACCAACGGACTCCCGACTCGGCCGGCTCTAAGAGGTCTGGTGGCGCGAGTCCTCCGGTAACCTGACCGGCTGTTTCGATCAACTTGTCCCGTTGACTTATCTCCTGCGTTCGTGGGGAAAGCAGGATAAGGTCAGGATAGACATGCCATGCAAGTAAGGCCACAATGACAGCGCCGTCAGCCACGTCGCAGCTCATTCCACAGATTATTTTCTCAAGCGTCTCGAGCGCCAGCTTCCACGCCGCCATGACGCTTGTGAACACGTCTTGTTCGCTGTCCACAACGGTGCTGAACTTGTCCAGCGAACATCGCACCGCCCTCTGGCGTTGCCGAACGACGGGGGATTCGTTGGCTGCAGCGAGCCAGGCTCGGGCGCTGTTGTCCTACTCCGCGAGCTGGTCCTTGTCGAGGGAGACTTTGGAACCGACGGCGTCGGTTATGTTGAACGAGTCAGCCATTGAGATCTCCCGGTCGAGTCGTGACTTCCGCTCCGCCACGATCTCGAGCCAGATGGCGGTGGCTTCGTCCGACTTCCAGCAGCAGGCGACCATACAGGCCAACAGATGACATGCAATTGCTGGCGAGCTGGATGTCGCTGCTGCCCAGACAGAGGCGCCATCTATGCCCAAGTACTCACTGAAGGGTCCATACGTCTTGGCATCCTGTGAAGGGGAAGGCATTGACTTGGCGATCTCGGAAGCGCGCTGCCCATACACTCGGATGAGATTCTGACCACGGAATTAGCTGTGAAGGCCCACTCGGGTCACTACGGCTTCGGCAGAGGGACACTTCGGCAGAGGGAGTTAAGTTAGGTACTTGCCGGCGTCTCAGGCAAGACGGAACGGAAAAGAGCACCCAGCCGCTGGGCCGTGACATGAATTGGGCCATTCTCGCCCTCGGACCGCCTCTTCTTGGGTAGAGCCAGGCCGAGTTCGCGATACTCGGGGGGAGCCTCGACCTTGACAAGGGCAAAATCAAACTTGAGGTTGGCTAAGGCTAGTGTGGTCTTCTGCGTTGCCGAAGCAATACAGGCCTGTATCTTGCCAAGTGCATTCATCTCTATGCCTGGATGACACGGTGCAAACTGCCGCCGACTTGAGAAGGGGTTTTACCAAGTATATGGAGGAGGCGAGGGTCTGTAAAGACGGCCATGACTTGGGATCAGGGTGATTCGAGCATAGTCACTCCGGAATCCTCTCTAACCTACCAGGTTGGGCTCTCGCCCACCCGTCCCCGAAGGCACTCGCACGACGGTCGTATCACAGCGTCGCAGCCAGAAGAGCAACATGGTGATCCATCAACGTCATGGCGAGATGATTGGTCGCAGCGTGCTCATTGCAGCTCCTTCGCCGCCCAAAGCGGCACAGCTCTAAATCCTGCATTTCTAATCATATGCAATCTGACGAGGGGGCGGAGGGGGGCCTGGCACTCCAGAGTCCATCCAGAGTCCATCCAAAGTCCAGGCTGCAGCCAACATTCAGCAGCCAGCTGAATGGGCCCTTGTCGAAATGCAGTGAATCCATTGATGGATAGACACAAAAGATCCCCGCTTCGATTTCTGTGAGCCTAAACACACTATGCTGACCATGGTTAGTCAAATTAGTAGGTTCAATTGTGGCTTAGGTTACTCACTTGTCGGTTGGGTAAATACTTTGGTGTGACAATCAAATCAAGATTCTTCATGTGCAAAAAGATTCATGTACCGTAAACATCAGCACTGTGTACTTACGTAAGACGTACAGCCACATGCTGTTTGGCACCGTGGCTGGTTGGGTCTTTGACTCTTTGGTGTTTGTTCATCTAATAAGGAAAAAGGAGCAAAACAGTGTGCATAACTGCCAATTGCACGCATACAAGAACCCTGTACATGTTTGGATACACCAATCCTACCATTGAAGGATTTGAACATTCTGAAGAAATGGTTTAGATAGAGCGCCTTTGCATCATTAGTCATCTTCTGCTTTCCCTTCCCTTTCGCTACTTGCTTTTCCTTGCCTGCTTTTCAAATATCGGCCCAGACTGCGATGTCCTCGCCATGGAAGCCTAGGAATGTAGCACCAGCTGCAACCAGCCGCCTCAACTTCGACCCCCTGAGCACAGCTGCAAGCACGAGCGCAAGGCCCGCAGCCAGCAAGAGAACCGGTGGCCTCCTGGTTTTGGTCAATGATGCCTTCACTCGGGCGGCGGCTGCCCTGCTGCTGTGCGGTGCTGCGGCCCACCATCTCGCTGCCAAGCAGACCGAGCTCGCTTCCGAGCTGTTGTGCTGGGCCCTGTTGCCCCTGGTCTTCGAGAGGGTGGGTAAGCGACATCACGTTCCTGGCCATGGCAGTAGCGGCAGCATAAGTCGGCGTCACGCCAGGAACGTGCCGTCGCTGAGCACGCTCGAGGAAGAAGTCGGAGACGATGTCAGTGTGCATGTGGACGGCGTTGAGCATGGGCGGGCGAGAGCGAGAGGGAGAGGCAGAGGGAAGGGAGCCGATGCTTGTGTCCCTTCGGCATCGCTTTGGGTAGTCGCTATAAGCATTGCGCTCTGCAGCATTTACAAGTCGGAGAGGGGGTTTATCGTTTTATTTGTAAGTGCTTACTTATCTACCTATCTAATGCGACACACGACATAACCTTCGGTGACACCTAGCCTCTACGAAGGGTGATATTAATGCTGACGCTGGGCAACAGCCGTTATTGATACCATTGCTTCTCGTAACACATAATGTTTTGCATCCTGACAGCCTGACTTCTCCTTCCTTTGAGCTTCATACTCCCTCCCTCTTCTCGCGCTTGACGACCGACGTCGCGGGAGCGACACTGGCTGCGCTCTTCGCCGTCTTCACCTTGTCACAGTGGGACCCTTTCGTGTTCGCCATGTCGCTGCTCCCGGTCGCTGCTCTGCTATTCACCTTCACTCTGCTCACGCCGCAGACTAAAGAAGCGCTCCCGCGGTGGCTGCGGAGCTTCGACATGCAGGCAACCATCCGCCCGCTCTCTATCCGCGTTGTCGCCACGCTAGCCCTCTCGTTGGGTGTCGAGACGATTGTCTACGGTTTTCCCAGCGTCAATGCCGTTGATACAGTCGCCTTGGGACTGGCCAAAGCATTCACGTGGTACTTCGCGTCACAAGTAGTAGGTCCTTCCCCTACATATATCCAACAAAAGGCATATTAAAAAGCACTTACTCAATAACCTCACAGGCACGACATACTTCCTGGCTGACGGCCATCATGGCAAGCACGTTCGGTCTTCTAGCCACGCGCAGCCCTTATATCCAAGAGACGGGCGCTCGGGCACTGATGAACGTGGTCGCCTCACTCCTTGCTCTGGGGCAAACCATAGACATCTTACCCAAGCAGGCCAAAGGCAAATCCGCGCTCTGGGTCTTCTTCCTCGTGCCCGTACTCCCGTACCTCGCCAACATATCTGACATACGCACGTCTCAGTCACAGGCCGCCGCGATGCATGTCGCGAACCACCCGGTGGAGGTGCTGATCCGCGAAGCCAAGGCCGACTTCGAGCACATGCTGCGGAGCCAGTCGAGGACCTACGCGGCCGCGCACGATGAGTACCAGCGGCGGTACGGGTACGAGCCGCCGTACGGGTTCGGGGAGTGGTACAGCTTCGCGCGGGCGCACCACTCGCCCATCATCGACGAGTTTGACGCCATCGCCGAGAGCGTGCGGCCCTTCCTGCGGCTCAGCGGCCGCGAGGTCCTCGACGCCATGAACCAGGCCTACGGCAGCCTGCAGGGCCACGAGCTCTGGCGGTGCAGCATGTCCGGGCAGCCGACCATGAAGACGTACTGTAGCCACCCGAGACGCAGCTTCGATAGGAACGTGTCCAAGTTCTTGGACGGGCTGGTCAAGATGCTTCCGCAGCTCTCGTTCGAGGTCAAGTTCCTGGTCAACCACCTCGACGAGCCGAGCGTGCTCATCCCGCCGTCGGGTCACGAACATCCCAGGAGCATGAACCTCACGGATTTAGGGGGCCAGCGCTCCTGGGAGACGTTGACCAAGTACTGCGGCTCCTCTCGCGTCCACACGATGAAGAATAGCAAACCCAAACCCCCAGTCGAGACGTACGGTTTACCCTTCGTCACGGACCGGCGGGCGGCGCTCGATCTCTGCGCGCACCCCGAGTACGCCACCATGCACGGGTTCCTGCTCGCGCCGGAATCGCTCAAGCTCATCGAGGGCCTGGTGCCCGTGCTCTCGGCGGGCGCCCTCTCGACCATGGGCGACATCCTGTACCCGCTAGCTGCGTACACGCAGGACCCGGGCTTCCGGTACGACGGCGCGCACGACGTGGAGTGGAAGGATAAGAAGAACCGGTTATACTGGGCCGGTTCCAATACCGGGGGTCGGGGAGCCGCGCCCCCAGTTCATGTCACTGATAAAGAAGGAGGAAGCGGAGGAGAGGTAGTGCCAGTATGGCGACTCTTCCACCGCCAGCGTTTCGTGGAATTGGCCCAGAATTTGAAGAAGAGTCGCGCATATACCTATCTTACTTCCTCCTCCTCCTCCTCCTCTTCATCCTCAAACATAATAACTAAAATATCCACCTCCTTCCTCAACAGCCGTCTCTACAACGTCGGCTTCGCACGGATCTTCCAATGCACCTCCTCATCCACATCCTCTTGCCGCGACCAACGCACCTATTTCCGTCCCAAACCGTGGATCTCATCGTCCTCCCCTCTCTACTCCTCCACGCTCGTCTACGACGTCGACGGCAACGGCGTGTCGGGGCGGTTCTACAAGCTCCTGGCGTCGAAGTCGACGCCCCTGAAGCAGACGCTGTTCCGCGAGTGGCACGACGAGAGGCTGTTCCCCTGGGTCCATTACGTGCCCGTGAGCATGGACCTCGGGGAGGTGCCTGAGCTTGTGAGGTTTTTGATGGCTGGGAGTGGAAAAGAGAGGGCGAAAGAGATCGCGGACCAAGGGAGAGAGTGGTTTGCGAAAGCGTTCAGGGAGGTGGATATGGCTATCTATGTCTACAGGCTCTTGCTCGAGTTGGTGCGGTTGCAGGATCCGAATAGACCGGCTTGGGTTCTGGATAGGGGGGAAGGGTAGGTAGGTTATGATTATAGGGAGGTTGGCTGACGTGGTTGGGAACGTATCTGATTTTTTGTGAGGCACAGTTGTTAATGTGGGATGTACGCGCGGACTTTGGATAGATACTTGATACATACTGGATGGATGGATGTAAGTAATAATATTTGTACGAAGAATCGTAATTTGTAGTTTCTGTCATACACCACTACGTACATACGTAAGCAAGTATGCATGTAGAGTTAGTTGCATACATTCGGGCCAACAACGCGTAAAAACCCCTCAAATAACATCGACTTTCCCCCGGAACCACGCACCCGCACCATCCCTAGCACGTGCTCTCTCGAAGAGTAGAGCAGAGCGTAGTATCCAGGACTGCGGTCAATATTTCACCTCAGGTTAGAAAAGTGCCTGATGATTTCTGAGCTTCGGGTGAGTTAACGGAGCGGTGCAGCTAGACGTCGTCTTGTGGGCAGATATTTGCAACACATGCGTAGACTTGAATAGTACTGGCGAGTCTCTGAACACAGACATCGAGAAGCATTCATATAATGCATTCACTCCGAGCCAGAACGGCTTCTCATTCGCCACTCGTCAATCAAAAAAAATCACGAGACAAGCTCGCCCTGACCCATCCTCATCTGCGAGAACTGCGCCTTCTCGCCCAACTCGGCCTCCATCCCTCTCCACTTCCTCCCATGTCTATGCCTCAGGCACACCTCCTTCCCATCCGCGGGATAGTACAGCCAACAAGCCCACTTCTTCCAATTCCCCTCCTTCATCTGCGTCCGCGCCCTCTGACCTATGCTGTCCTCGATGAAGTCGCCCCGCGCGATCGCCAGCCGGGTGGGGAAGACGCGGGCCAGGTAATGCGCCGTGGACGCGATATGTGGCTTATCGTGCCAGAAGAAGAGCGGCGTCAGCGGGACCCCCACCCCGGGTTGCGACTTGGGGAAGAACTCGCGCTTGAGCTTCGCGGTCAAGTCCCGCAGAGTCGAGAACCGGATGACGTGCGCCGAGACGGCGTACGAGAGCATTCTGATCGCTGGCAGACACACGTACTTGACGGGTACCTCCTCCTCCTCCTCTGCTTGCTGCATGACCTCGAGCAGGGGACACAGGGGTATGTCCCGCACGAGAGGCCAGTCGTGCTGCTGGATCCACACATACGGCGTATCGACGATCCTCAGCGCGGACCGCACAGCCAGCCCGAAGCCGAGACGCGCCGCCGGCTCGACGAACGTGACTCGCTTGTCCTCTGTGCGGGAGACGGAGAGCGCGATCTGGTTCTCTGCCGCGTGCGGAGAGCCGAATTCGGCGTCTGGGGAAGACACGGGAGAGAAGACGCTCTCGTCTCCGACGACGTGGTACTCGTCTATTATGAGCGCTTTCACATTGCGCTTGTACTGCTCCACAACCTGGGCGCCCTCGGCGGTGACCTGGCCCTTCTTCAGACGGTTGCACTCCCCGACACGATCGTACGTGTCGAGGACCACGACGATCTTGCACGAGAGCAGGATCGGACAGTGCAGCTTGAAAGAGTCGAGCACGTCGGAGACCAGATCCGTCGATGGAGCGGACGGAGTCGGCGACGTGGTGATTACGAGCGTGAGCAACTGTGAAGCCGACGTGGCTGACGGAGGGGCATGCTGCTGAGCGGACATCGGAGTTAAACTGAGGCGACGGCGGATTTTTTCACCTCCCGCGATGATTCCAAGATGAGATATTGAGATTCAGCCGGTTATTGAACAGCATCTTGTAGAATCTTCACCCTGTCCGAACAGATATCGTAACACATGGCGTCTTGATTGGTCTCATTGTCGGAGCAGAACTCATGAAGCTTTGGGCAGAATGGATACCAAACCATTCTGGAAATTTTAATGCGGGTCCAACCACTGCACCTGCAGACACTGTCCGCCGGCTGTCTTACCCGACAAGAATGACAACTTGTCACAAATATGGAACACATTTCTGGCAACAGTTTTATTTTTCTTTTGCCTATCCTACTTGGGTACTACAAATACAGCCTACTATCTTGATGTCTTTGTTATGCCGTACCGCATTCTTATGGGTAATAAGTCGCATATGACGATTTCCCAGCTACTGCCTTGGCCAGCTCCGTGCCGATGATCTCGTCTATGCCCAAGTTAGCATTGCAACGATGCGTTAGTTGAGCGTGAACAAAACAGCGACTTACCCGCTCTGGATGACGGATGCAGCGAATCGTACCTGCCAAGTTATCAGCTCCGGGCCTCATGATTCTGATCTCAATCATACTCTCTAGGTTACTTGGACTTACCACAAGAAGCTGGAGAGGGGGTCCTTGGAAGCAGAACAGCCATCGCCAGAATTGGGATCGGGACATGTGTAATAGAAGTCTTTCACATGCGCCGGCTTACTCAGGTACTTGTCCGGGTTATCGTGGATGTCGCTCAGAATCTGATGGGTATCCAAGATGGCAAACGAAGCACCGGGCCACCTCTTCTGCACAAGGAGCTGGAAGGGCACGCCGTATTCGTACACCTTGTTGACCGTGGTCGTGTACTCCTTGATCTTGGCCTCGTACTCGACGGTATCGTACGCCGTCTTGTTCGTCCAGAAGTTCACGTTGCCGCTGCCTCCGTTCGGGATGGCCGCGTAGAGCGGCGATAGATCCAAGGGCGCTTGAGTGAATAGCACAAACCGTCTCCCGCCGGTGCTGTAGATACCGTCAAACACGGACCATATGCAGTCGATGTAGTCGGGGATGGTCTTGCCCTGGATCTGCTTGTCCAGGAGAAAGCCGCCGTTGCCGAGGTCGTTGGTGCCGATCCAAAGTGCATACACCGAGTTTTCTGGCGTGCGGTTGCGAAGGAAATCCGTGCTGCGGTTATCACGGGCGTACTTGACATCGGCCTTGAATGCCGGAACCTGGTAGTCGATGACCGACGGATACGGCCCGTGGAGGCTATCGACGTACCGATACACAATCTCATTTGAGCAGACAGCGCCGCCGACTATCATGACCAGTCAGCTCACTCTCCACTTAATAGCAATGCATGGCAAGCATCTCTCATCCATGTTTATGACACTCACCGGCATAATTGTATGTCTTGGCCCCGAGCTTCTGCGACGCATAGTAAGGCCAGGAGTAACCTCCGCCAGCACTGGCATTACTGGTGGGGATCAAGTACCCTGGCGGAGGTGGCACTCCTCCCGTACTGAAAAAGTAGCTCAGACGTCCCTCATCAGTGTAGCTATCACCGAAGACGATCAGGTTCTCAACCTTGCCCTGTGGACGCCCGTAAGCCCCAGTCAAAAGACTGGCGAGTAAGACTTGTTGGAGATGCATCACGACCTCTACAAAGACCTGAGGGGAACTTAGAACCTATATTATGCGCACCGGAGAGTGTGGGGATGAAAGAAGACGTCGAGGAATGGTGAGGAGACACATACAAGCCATATATCTACACCCATATTTCACGAATGTCCATTACAGATCGATCGCATTGCGTAGGTATGTACATAGTACCACACAACACAAGCAAGTGACCCTGTGGCCGCGGGACCCGGTAGGTAGGCTGTCTGTCCTTTGTCATGGGTCATGAGGTTCCGAGGAGCCCGCCATGGAATAGATCAAATGCAAGTGGCCTCCACGACCCCGCACGGGATGCAAGCCGCAACCCGCCATATCCGGCCGGGGGAACATTGACAAGTAGACTGGATTCGGCAGATCCTGGTACCGAGCTTTGATGCTCTGCAAATTCCCTGCACTTCCCAACTTGACCAGGTTGACCTACAGGCTGTGGGGGGAGGCGTTGTAGGACTGTTCTGACGAAATAAGTAATCAAGGCTCAATAGAATAATGGTAAACACAGCTCTAAAAGGTGACCCCCTACACAATACAAAGACATTCTAGTAACTTGTAAGAACCCTGCAACAGCCCAGATCACTGGAATTGGACGTGATGAGGGAGGGCAGCATGTGGTATGGGTGGTACCACTACCAATGCTGCAAGGTGACTCGGAATTAGAGGCGGCACCGTGCATTTGTCGGCTCCTGCCTTTTCCGGATTGTGATTGTTCCCAGATCACACTGTTGCTTCCATCCATCTGGGATTTCCAGATTTCGGTTCCCATCAATGTTTTTTTTCTTGGCTACAATGGTGCACCTTCCATCTTGCTTGGCTGTTGCCAGACAGTTGACAGTTACAACAGTTTCAATAGAAGCCACCTGCAATGGCCGCAATTGGTTCGTTTCTACCCTGAGCCCCCACTTACCAGTCAACTACAGTCTACACAGTATGTACACCCGTATTCTGCCATCCTTTACCGCCTAATATTTATCTATATAAACCTGCCCTCTTCCCCAGACATCTTAACCTTTTCCCCCTTCTTTTCTTCCCCATCCTAGTGCACGGGCGCTACGCCTTACAATGAGGAGCAATCCGAGTAGGCGGCTGCTAGTTGAAAACTATACTATGACCGCTCCTGCCTGGCTGTTGGCCGGGTAGGGAATTTTTATAAGAACAACAATCAAGGTTTTCTCTTGCGGTTTGTTTTTCATCTCTTGCGTTCCCTTGCTTGGAACGAGGCGAAGAAGAACACGTTTCTCTTTTCAACGAAGCCGCTACCTTAGGATATGGATTTTGTTGGCGCATCCGTGCGGGTTGAAGCCTGGATGATTGGATTGGATTGGATGACAGAAGCCGGCCAGTTTTCAAGATGGTCTCACAGAGACGCTCATGAAATTTAGCTGGTTGAGTTGATTTCGAGTGGGATGGATCTCAACGTGGGTTACTCCAACATGTTCTTCGTAGCTGTTTAGAAATGGATACTGCATCTGTAGAGATCCACTCTTGTATCTTCGTGTCTTCTACAAAGAATGGAGCCCATACCTTCAAATAAACTCCGGGTCCTATCCGCACGCCTCGATGACTGCTGAGCTCCTCGTTCCGTCTCAATATGACCTGCTCGGCGGCAAATCGACTCGAAAGGGCTACAAGGCCACTGTCTAGACGAGCCGAAGCCAAGCCCACCAAGTGTTCCAAGAGAAGGCTGCCCACCTGTATCCCGTTCGTCGATATCTCTCGACTCTGATCGTGACTTCTCGGCGCCAGATGAAGGCATGCGATCTATCGCGCCAACATTGCGATGCGACATGCGCATCGTATCTCTGTCAAGCTATATCGGTGCTCGTACACCCTCTCGACGACGTGGATCGCAACGGAGTGCCTTATGGACTCGCGGCTCCCAAGTCTTTGCCAGTGTGCTGGAATACGGCTGTGGGCTGATCCGACGGATGTGGTCAGGTAGGTGAATATGGTGGTGTAGATGGTTGCAGTTATATCAGTTTCGCGAGACGCTCGGGCGTATTTCAGTCGGTCGGGAACCTCGGATCGTAGACCTCGTAGCCTTCATCTTCCGTATCACTTTCGACACTGATAGGCAATATGTTCTCATGGCCTGGTATCGTAGGAACCTTGTCGTTCTTCGTCTTGGTCTCGCCGCTGCCCTCGTCTGTCATCGCTGTTGCTGTTGCTGTGGCTGCTGCTCCCCCTCCTCCGACAGGTGCAAACGCGCTCTTGAACCCCGACTTCTTGAACCCTCCTTTCTTGAACCCCGACGAGCCGCCACCGTCGTTACCGCCGAGCTTGATGCTGATCAGGCCGTCGGCCTTGGCCTCGGCGCGGCGGGCGCGCTCGCCCGCCGTCGGGTCCTTGACCATCTGCTTCATGTCCTTCATGCGCTGTCGGTGGCTGTGGTCGTAGCTGCCGAGATGGGCCTCGTAGTCGTTCATGCGCGAGTACCCCTTGCTGCATAGCTCGCAATAGAAGGACTGGAGCGCTGCGCGCGCAGATGACGTCTGTGCCGGGGGGAGGGTTTGGTGGCGCTATTTGGGGAGGTTTGGGTGGTTAGCGGTGCGATCGATCCCATCTTCGTTCTCAAGCTTTATCATTGACTGCTGCTGATGACAGAGTCTACTTGGATAGACACATGAAAGTGCAAAAGGCTTGGCTTACAGGAGGCATTGCGACGTTGTTTGACACCGAAGAGAGTTTAGAGATCTAGATAGATTTCGCAAACGAGGGTAACCCAAGGGAGTGGACGTGAATGCGGATGTTGTATTAACTACTCAGTCAGTATGAAATAAAGATGAGTAGCAGGAAGACTGAGGTCGTTGGCGCAAAGAAACGTTTGGAGTTGTGTTTAGGTTTGGGGTATTGCGAATTGGAGATCTGATCTGAGTCGCGTAGCGGAGCGGGATCTTCAAAAGCTCCAGACTTTACTCTTTATGGCCTCGTCACTCGTCACCCTGCATTTCCCCAACTTTTTGGCTTTTCCCTTCTTTTTAGTGTGCATATCTTATTAGGTATCCATCAACCTCTTGGTGTAACTTTAACCACTACTTATTATAATACCTTGACCTTAGAAGATTGCATTGTCGGTTTCGACGTCTCTGCCAATCATGGCGTCCGATTGGACATACCTCGACGACAAGGACTCGCAGGAACCTTTCATCTCCCTGCAGCAACTCGACCCTTCACCGATCGACACCCCGGACAGAGAATTCTCGGCGTCGCCTGAAGATGCGCTGGCATCCCCGACGTCGACCTCATCTTCACCGCTGAGTCGCTCGGCTTCCTCGCTGGGGCTCAGCGGGCACGGCCACGGGCCGATTTTCTACTGTTCGTCCAATCTCCCTCCGCTCTGCGTTGCATGGCGACTTCGCACCAAATACGTTCCCACACGCTAACTCATGCAACCTTCTCTGCAGTGACGAGGATACAACGTTATTCGAGTTACACATTCACTTTCTTCGCCGGCCTGCATCTCACAAACACGTCATTAATACCGATGCTCTACCGCTCCGTACCATACTCCGAGCCCTTCCTCCTCATGACCCGCGAACTCTACCAAACCAGCGTTACTGAGCCCTTACTCGTCGGCCTGCCGGTTCTAGCTCACGTCGCATCGGGCGTGGCCATTCGTCTGATCAGGAGACACCAGAACATGAAGCGGTACTACGGCGACGCCACGCCGGGGGTCTTCATGTCCCTGTTCTCTCAAAGCGCATCCATCTCGTCGCCGTCCACATCCGCCTCAGCCCGGATATGGCCGACGTTCACCAACATCGCGGCCTCGGGCTACGTCTTCACCGCCCTCCTCTCCGCCCACGTCGCCATGAACCGCGTCCTCCCGCTCGTCGCCGACGGCGACAGCAGTAACATCGGCCTCGGCTACGTAGCCCACGGATTCGCGCGCCACCCGTTCTCCGCCTGGGCCTCGTACGTGCTGCTCCTGTCCGTCGGCGCCGGACACATGGTCTGGGGCCTGGCCAAGTGGCTGGACCTCGCGCCGCCCGCCAAGTGGAAGCATATCACTTTCGACAAGAAGCTCCGGAAGCACAGGAGGCGCGCCTGGTGGGCTGTCAATGCCTCTGCTGCTTCTCTTGCCGTCATCTGGGCTGTTGGCGGCCTTGGTGTGGTTGCCCGTGGTGGGCTTGCCTATGGATGGTTAGGCACGGTATACGACAAGATTTATTCTTACGCTGGCATGGCTAGCTAGACGTGAACTACTCCGAGCGATACTAATGTGTATATGCGGTATGATCTTTAGAGCGTACTTATGATGTATGATAGCCACTTCATGTATTAGAGCGGTAGGTAGCGCATCACAGCCAGAAATTTATTAGATACCAGTTGCCGGTCATCATTTCAGACTCTCTCTCGTGGAAGACTGGTACCCTATTTACTCATTTTTCAACTTTTTCCAGGTCCATATCCCCCCAAGACGTGACCCTGAAAGGACACCAAATCATCAGCAACCACATCAGAGCGAGCTACCAAGTGTGACCAACCAATATGCTCTCTCTTGCCGCTTTGGGTAGCTTCTGTGCTTCCCATGTGACCCAGAGACAATCAACCAGGGATCGTTACACCGTGTGACACCGTGTAAACTGATAAAGGTTGGATAAAGTTTTGCTGAGTCATCAAACGGCGAGGCATGACGTCAGGGTTACGTTGCCACTTGACGACGTACGTGCGTTACGATTACTCCTGTCAACAAACGACGACAACATGACTGTTTTTCCTACCTCGCAGAAGATAAAAAGACGCGTATGCATACATACCTACATGAGTTCTGCACCTTGAGATTTCTCGCTTGTACACTGTAGCAAAGCAGTATCCATTGCTCATCGACATTAGAACGCTACATTTTTCGGAGAAAAATCAAGACTCAGCCAGGTAACAGTGCCGCACAAGACAAACCGATACGGTAAAAAAGTTGCGACGGAAGAGAGTGAGAGAGAAAGACGGAAAAAAATGGCGCCATCGCAGTCCAACAACTCTCGGGCACCAGCCCAATACCAAAACCAGTCTCAGTCGCAAACGCAATCTCGATCATACACCCAATCATCATACTCCTCCCACCAATCTTCATCGCAGTCCCGATCCTCGCAACAACCACAAGCTCAATCGTTCTCCTACTCCTTCTTCACGTCCTCGTCGTCCACGAATGGCGGGCCGGAGCAGAGGACCGCGTACGCGGCCGCGGAGCGCCGGTACGCGGACGGGACGGTGGCGGCGGAGCGCGTGATGCAGGGCCCCGGGGAGATGCCCGTGTATGAGAGGGTTGGGGGACGGGGGGTGGGTTGGGGGTCTTCTCCTCCTGATGTTTCTTCTTATTCTTCGTCTCGTAATGGTGGTTGGGGCTGGGGGAATGGAGGTATGGGACAGCAACAGTGGCAAGGACAGGGCCAGGGACAAGGACAGATTCAGAATAGGGTTGAGGATGTTACGGATAAGGAGTGAGAGGGATGAGGAGGCATGAGACTGATATTGGGAGCGTGAGATGTGAGCGAGAGCATTAGAATGGGGGAGGATGTTGTCGTTTTGTTTTTGATATTCTCTTTTTCTGATTGGCTTTTTCTCTTATTGGCGCTGGAGAACAGCTGAAGATTGGATGAGAGAGAAACGAACTGAAGGATGTGGGGTCTGGATTGTATTTTGGCTTTTGGAAGGTATCACTACGGCGTCGTGGGTAACTTGGTTATCAAGTCGGGGTTGGGCTTGGGAGAACTCGGCGTTTTTGGAGACTTGAATCGGGGTCTTGGGACTTATTCGCGGCTTGGCTGTTAGTTGTGCAGTATTCATTCCTTCTATGAAACAGAATCTCTTGCGTCGCTCGATTGGAATTTGTACTGGCCTTCCTGTCGGTTCTTTTCGTATTCGTCTGAGTGGACTTAGACGTCGTCAATAGCATTGGGCGTTGACCTGACATCGAACCCGAAGGCCTAGAAGCAGATCACTGGGCTTCATTTGTAATGTTGTAGAACTGAACAGGTCATTGTGCGCTTGACTTCTAGAAATGGTTTGTGTCAGTGCGAAATAATGGTGCAAATATCTGCACTACATGAGGTTGTTGGCAGTAGTACCTACCCTGTGTTGCACAAGTTCCAAGTTAGAAAAAGAAATTAAACAAATCAAATGCATAGTAGGACAAGAGAAAGTTTACTGTAAGTCATATAAATTCGGATTCGAATATATTGATCATATTCTAAAAGCGTGGCTGGAGAAAAAAAAAAGTCAAAAAAAGAATTCAAGCCCGGGACCTTGAACCGGAAAACTCGTGGTACTTGACGTGCGGTTTGTCCTGAAACGCCTGCCCCAACCACTGAGCCACGAAGCCAGACTAATGGGAGGGACGTCTTCACATTAGGGCAGTCTGTTGGATCGGGTTATATACCTCTTGCAGGTCCTCCTTCCCCATCTATTGTAGGGACAGGGGTGGTTGCTGTAGTGAATTCCCCTACCCTGATACAAGGTACCTAATACCAAGTACCTGGAGTTGCATTGCTTTATGTCATCACAGAGCTTTTGTGCATCAATGCTGAGTTAACAGGTAATGCTACTTGCAATAATCCTCTTCCCACGTACACAGGTTAAAAGAGCATTGCACCCAAGTCTACATATGAGACCACTCCCTCTCTCTCATGTACAACGGCAGCTTGATTACTACTACTGATAATCGTTTACAGCACTTAACGTTTTGTGACTGGTTGGTGGAAGAGAAGAATATATAAAATCGCTATGGATGACCAGAGGGTGTTGCCTCTGTATTATCATTGCAGATATCTTCCACTTCCCGAGCAAGTCGATCTGTCCTCCATCTCGCTCAGCTATGCTTGTCAGATCACAGTGACATTATGGTCAAGTGAAAAGAAATCAAAAATCAGTCTCTGATTCGCTCTCTCCTAGTCAGGGTATGTCCAGATTTCTGTATTCCATCTTCGCTTCATATCCTCCACCCCTCGAGATCTTTTTCCCCCTTCTCTCCTCACAGAGCTAGTCTTCAGTGATGGTGCAATCCCTGACACAGCTCTCGGTGTTGCTGCCCCAGACCCATCCAACTGTCCTAGCGCCTGCTGGCTTGGGACATCTCCCGACGCAGTTCGGGTTGGCCGGATCTTGGAACCATCTGCGGTCGATCAGGTGATGACACTTTGGGCGAGCCCGTCTGACGTATATACACATCTTGATGGAGGTGGGGAGATGTGGTTTATGCTGGGAAGGGTGGCTCGATCTTGGGATATCTGCCAATGTGGACTGCTGTAGTGTCACTGGTCAGTAAAGAGTTTAATAGCTTTGAAGGGTCTTGGAGTTCTTGCCTTATTGAGTGAGTGCGTGGGTTGCGTCTCTTTGCAATGGTGATTTTTATCACGTGCTGTTGGTGGATATGGTATCTTGGTGTGGGAATCTCGAATATTCACTCGAGAAGGTGGCTAAGATAATCTGCAGGTAAGGAAGTGAATGAAATGTCGAATTGATAAGAGCACCAGTTAATTTATATATATATATATATACATATTGTCTGGCTCCTCGATATGCTTGATGAAGGTTGTTCACCACTGTTTGCTCGATTGCACTATCCTAAATGTAAACATCAAAGGTTGATTATTGATTGGCGATCCCTAATGACTCCCATTGTTTCGACGATCTATTGTTCGACTCAACTTTGGAGATTTCGAAGAGTGAGGGGTACAGAGTCTAGCCAACATCTCATGAACAGGTGCGCAAGAATCAATCTGCACCGAAAGGAGGTCGCTTCTCAGTTTGTATGTCGTTAAGTCTTGGAGGTTGACTGACGCTTTTGGGATTGACATGCCACTGTTTGAGATCCAACCTCTACTCGACGCCGAAGCACAACAACTGAGTACACACGATGTTGGAGCAATCTGACCGAGCCGATATATCGAGACCATTCCTCCTCCCGGGGTCAAGCATTGGCTTTATACCGCTGGACCAGTGAGATTATATCACTATAGGAGAGCTTGATCCTCAAGTGAAATTATTTCATCTCTGATCCATCCACGTTTGCTACGGTTAATCCATTGACTTGGAATTGTGAGGTCGAAGTGAGAGAGGCATGACCTTGAACTCCTTTTCGTTGACCATATATGGGGGAAAATCAGTAGGATGACATGTCACAGTGACACTTGTAAGGGGCAAGGACAAAAGTATTGGCGATTCCTGGTTCCCACAGCGAACTTGCTGCCTGTTTGGTGTGATCAATGAGCTCACTTTATGCGTTGACTATCGTTTGTTTATTTGTTAGGACCTCCTTAACGTCACATCCTTTAACGTAGTACCTAGGTAGGATGCGCCGATTGCAGGATCACTCGTGGCGGTTGTCCTAAAGAGGATTAGTGCCATTGTGGTGGTGTGAGGTGTTGGTGCCAGGTTGCAGAACATTGAGCCGCACTCAATGGCCGACCTCTCAATACACCCCCTTACCCCCCTTACTGCATACACCTTACTCCAAGGACCTAACCTACCAGCGCGGAGGCGCGGGAACAACTAATTGACTATATACCAGTCAACAACAACATCAGTGAATGCTCTACATCGACCTCTTGTGGGCCATCGCTTATATAAGACAGCTAGATTGGACAAATCTACACCCTCCGCTTCACTTGTGGTTAGTTCCCGCTAGATGCCGTCTCTAGAACCAAGCTAAAACAACCACTTAATCTTTAACCTAGTGCCGAAACAGATCCTGGAAAACACTCAGCTTGTGACCATGGCTGAGCAGCCTGAGCTTTTAAGTAGGAAAGCTTATGCAAACGCGCCTCTCGGCGTCGATGTCTCCGATTCAGAGTCTTCGTCTACTGTGAAAAGTCAAGGTCATGCGACGAGTCTGGAGAACAGGGGACCGATCGAAACAAGGCAATTCAAATCACTCTTGCTCGACTTGCCAACCGAGATCAGACTTGAAATATACGACCTACTTCTCGTCAGCCGATTCAACCGCTGGGACAACTCATCCTGGGCGACTGGGAACACTTACCAGAAGCCAATTCTTCTGAGCTCCATCCAGGCTCCACAGTACCGAACAATGGAACCAGCCATTCTACGGACCTGCAAGCAGATTTATCATGAGGCCATCCCGATCCTCTATTCACGCAACGTCTTCTCCATCAACAGTCCTGGCCTGCTGCTGCAGCTCATGGCCAGGATCGGTCCCACGAACACGAGGTTAATCCGATCCCTGGATATCCATATACCCGCCCTGTTAATCGGGGCAGACAAGACTCCCTGGTTGGATCTCTTCCACATCCTCCCCAATACCGCCACCGGCCTGGGGAGCGTGGTGGTGTATTGGTGGGGTGATGTAAGCGTGGGAAAGGACTTCGCATCTGCCCAGGCCCTGGCGAAGTTAAGGGACCTACCCTTGACTGAATTGCGGTTTGAGGGTCTTCTGAGATAAGTTCGGGGCAGGAGTTGTAGAGGCTGAACGGGATTGGTTACGCGAGTTGAACGAGAGGAATTTGGAGGATTTCACGCTATACCAAAAGGGAACAGAGTCAGACGGAGTCGAGAGGCTTTACGGCAGAGGCCCCTAGGATCGCCTCAGAACTGTCAGACAAAGGTTACAATAACCAGTACGGAGGCACAGGGCTCCCGGCTCACCTGGGGAGCCATAGTTTCTTGTTTTTTTTTTTTTTTTTTTTTTTTTTTTTTTTCACTCGTTCATCACATCTCCGATTTTATTCTAGTTCTGCCCTGACCATGCGCTCCCATCCCCTCTACGCAAGAAAATAACAACAATCGCCCTTGACACAAGCGGCAACCCCGATCAGAGAAAAGGATAATGTAATGCAACATTTCCCTTGGCACACAAGCAACGCATGGCACACGAAGAAGCCAATCGGCCTACATACAGCTGAAAACCGGAATAGGGTATCTGAAGCCCTTTCTCAAGATGATTAAAGCTGAAGAAGAAGACA
>MU280935.1:0-63313 GCA_022385605.1 Xylariaceae sp. FL0594
ATTGCCATTCAATTTATCAGAGGTTTTAGTCTCGATGGAGTGTAAAGATCCATCCAGTGCTGTGCTCAGAACAGTAGAATGGTAATGCTGACGTTTGTCTTCGTAAATGGGTTGTTGCTTTGGTGTTGCTTGCATTAGGTCTGGGTGCAAAATCAAGCCATGGTCGCTGATTGTCAACTTTGATGTCATCACAGTGCCTGTGTCAACAGTTGTCAGCGTATTCCGGCAGATATTCAGACATGGCAAATACCAGGAACGAGGTCGGGGTAATGGTCAGGAACGCAAGGACGCTTAGAAGGGAGGATAAAGCTTACAAGGTCCAGCGCCTCCAAAGCCGATCTCGCTCCTTTTGAGTATCCTCGACTACGAAGGGTTTGTCTTCGATAGGTCGTGCAATATATTCGTCAAAGTGCTTCTGGGCGATCGTCTTGCCCTCTTCACGAGAGGGAAGGGACGTAAAGTGCTGTGCTGAGGTTGCAGGCTTACCTTGAGCGGTGGCCATCGTTGAGCGCGATAGAAAGAAAGAAATTGTTAATATGTGTGTAGAAAGGAAGCTGATGTTGAGCGGCGGCACCGGGACTTAAATGGCCCAGCGCTGGGTCCCTTCTCCCCACCAGTGAAGCTAAAGCAGGGTATAGAGAGATTGTCTCAGGGTTTGAGCTATTGTTGGTTCCAGCGCGGCCCTCCCGGCGACAAGACTGCGGGATCAGCTGGTGGGCCTGGGTGTTCCGCGAAGGGGTTGATGGAGGGGGGGTGACCTAAGTAGGCACGGGCATCATGAGGTGTAGGAGGGTCAGCATGACCCGGCGGCTCGACGGTTCCGTTTCCCTCAATACGGTGCCTAAGTGGGTCAATAGGCCGATGGCAAAACGGAGGACCGGCGGCTACGAAATGTGGGCCGCAGAACCGGCAGGCCTGCCGCACCGCCACGATGAGTCAGCACACCTTCTCGTGCCGAGTTCCTAATATTGCATATTTGTAGGCATCTCCAACAACAACAACAACAACAACAACAACAACAACAACATCATCATCATCATCATCATCATCACTCCTCGGCCCCCCCCCCCCCCCCCCTCCCAGCTGAAATATGCGAATAAACAATCCCCTCAAGCTTCAGAGGGGGGAGAGGTTGCGTGTGACACATGCAGTATTGAGATGGAGAGTGTACATTGTACAGATGTTTTCTGACCTGCATTGTGCTGTGGGCTACCCCTAGACTAGGCTGCAGCGAGCTGGGAAAAGAAACATCCCAGATTCACGCGCGGTGTGTCCTAGAGGCACGCGTAAAACTGTCCTGTGGACTATTGCTTCAGATGACTCTGTCACCACCCGCATGGCGCCCCTTATCTACGAGAATTACAAATCGAGTACCCTACTTGGTACCTTGTACACTTGACAGGCCCAGCACCCAGCAGCCAGTTTCGGGCCGGTAAATTATCTTCGGTCCGCTTCAGCCGTCGCAAAGTGCGAAGGTTCTAGGTTAGCCCCTCTCCTAAGGAGGTTCTGCTACGCCACACCCCTAAGTGGCTAAAAAGAGCCATAACGCGTATTTAGAAAAACCCACAAATTCAACTGTGAACGCAGGGAGGTGCAGAAAACGCAGTAAACTCAGTGTATGTAAGTTTACGATGACTACTTAGTTTAGCAAGGGAAAGGTGGTGAAGACAGGAGACTGGTCTACAGTGCTAACAATTGGTAGCAAAGGTCCGACTTCTCAAGTTTCTTACTTTCGCTAGGCTAAATCAGGCAAAGGTGCTTGGCCTCTGGATTGAACCACAACATGTTTGTTGTATCCGGTCCAGGACAACTCCCACCCATCATTGCCCAACAACATTCACTAAGTCAAGCTATCTAGACTAGAGGAATCTCAGATGCGACGAACCGCCACTTCATGTTGTGAATAACAGTGGTGGTCTCGCAAGATTCTCAACTTTCAAGCATCGGAGAGCAGATGGCAGCAAATTTTTTGCACATTTAAAACACCAAATTGCCGAGACATGGTGCTTCGCGTATTTCAAGGAGACCTGGTGACCTTGGAGAAGTGGCCAAGCTTCTTTCAAATCAACGTTATTGGATACGACGATGGCCAGGGGTTAGAATGCTACGTTTATCGACATTCGTGTTCTTTGTTGAACGGGTCATGTTTAGTCGCTGATCGCCGTATATGTCACAGCTCACACTGCTGGGGGGGTCCAGTAATGACTTATTGTTATTGCACAAGGAGAGAAAGAATCTCTGCTAGACAGAGATTTCCTCATATCTACTTATACAGGGGTAGCTATAGTCCGTGCTCCCGTCCGTGCTCCTAGACTAGTACTAGTTTGGTTGGAACCGTGACAGTATAGATCCCCTGCGCCTCTCAGGTTTACCTCCCTGTGAGATGCCCCTAGGTTAAGGGATGCTGGGCAGATACACTCTAGCGACTTCGAAACGCCATCGCCTCGGACTTTCTGACGACGCTTTCTGAAAGTTTGAGACAGTACCTACCTAGTCAGCTATGTCGGGATACCCTTATGAAATACCGGGAGTGGTCGTGTATTTGGACGTCTGTTGATGTTGCTCCCGAGAGCCCTGAGCGGACCAGCATAGCAGCACCGGATTCAACTCGTTAAATGTTCAAAAGCATGACCTTCCCTTACTTGCTGGCTGTATCCAGACTCTCCGTCCGATTATGCTCGATCTACACAGAGCGGTGATGGGAACGAGAAATGAAATAACATAGGGATGGCAGAGTGGATCGAGAAGAAAACAAACGAAAGGAAGACGATTAAGGAGAACCTATCAAGAGTCTCAATACACCTCACCCCGAATCTCCCTGGCTCAACATGGTACATTTCGCGCTGTCTTATCCCTTGCTGCCTGCTTATTGGCTCCTTGACAATCAACAAAAGGGCAGCAAGCATATTTTCCGTCCCCAGCACCACCGCACAAGCGCCTACGTTGAACCCCTGTCGAATGCCCACCACCCCTTGCAGAAGTGCCCTCTATATTATATCTGGGAAGCCTGTCAAACCGCTCTATGTCGTCTCGCTCCTTGAAACCATCGAGTAGTCTTTCAATGACCCGTAGCACTGGCCAGCAACCGTTGGTTCTGAAATATCTCTTCAGGCCTGTTCTGCTAGATTCGACATGGATGGTATCAGGACGCAAGAGAGGGCAACTTTTAGGGTTAACAACATACGTTACTATGTTGACGAAGCAATCGAGGTATCTATTCTAACCTCTGTCAAAGCTCACAGACACATACATGGAACTAACTCTTCCCAAAGTACACCCTCCCAACAGAGTACAGTGCCCCCTACAGAGATACCATCCTAGCAGTGGTCTTTCATGCAGTAAGGAAGAGAGATGTTACATCAGACTTTTTGCAGGCTGAGCTCGACCGCTACGGTAAAGAAGACGACGTCTATCAACCCCGGTTCTCCCGGGAGGGCATCTTGATTGTCGTGACTGAGGAGCGTGACGAGGGCTCGATCATGCCGCTGGATGAGTCCATCGCCCCATATCTTAGTTCCCTCTCAAGCAAAATTCTGTTTCTTGACGATATAAGCTCGGCTTCCTTGCGCGATGGGCCTTACTTTGTCCGAGGAAGAAGTATCCGTCAGGCTTGGAGGTTATACAATGATAAAAATACGGCCTTCATCGAGTCCGTCCTGTCGACCAGAGGTAACCCTTATATGTAAGCAGTTTACGCCACCCCTGGTTGACAAGTAAACAGTCGCGGTGTTGATCCTAACGAGACTCCAGCTTCGAGCGGCTCGGTTTTTCCGATTTCGTGGCCGTCTCATCGCGCCTCCGCTACCCCCCGGATCCAAACAAGCCGCTCAACGGGCTGCGCATGACGGTCAAAGACAACTTCCACCTCGCGGTCGTGTATTCCACCCTTGGGAGCAGATCCTGCACCGAGCTGCATCGCGCTACTACTGACGGTGATGACGATACCTCCGCCCAAACCATTTCTCTGAATAATGCCACCGCAGGCGCTGTCCGGCGCTTGATCGACCTCGGCGCTGTCGTGGTCGGCAAGACGAGGATGGCTCCTTATACGCCGTCGGTAGTGCCGAGAGGGCGCAATAAATTTCGGCCTTATAACCCCCGCGCGGACGGCGGACAGGAAGCGTCTTGGGGTTCGAACGGCGGCGCCACAAGTGTCGCGAGTTATGCGTGGGCTTTGCGTTGGGAACTGACAGTGAGTGTGAAGGATGAGTGTTTTCTTATCATGCATCTTAATAACACTTCACACTTCTAGCGACTGGAGGTATCAGAATGCCTGCCGCTCCATACGGGTTATGGGGACTGCGGTCGACGTGGAATTCATGGCCACTCGAGGGCATTCTGCCTTCAATTCCGTAAGGCTTACCTCTCAACCTACCAGAGTTGACTGCCGAATGGCTGCATGCTGATATGCACACATCAGATCGTTCGACTCTGTCGGGATACTCGCAAGATCGCCTACCCTCCTACGTAAGACTCTTGAGGCACAAGAGGGTGTCAAGCGAGACATAGCAAGCCGATCTTCTTGGTGCCTACTTTCTTAAGGTTGCAGTCGCTTACACCAATCTCATTCGAGAAACCCCATTCTCTCATCATTCCGATAGTTTGGTTCCCTATGGGCGACCCCAACCAGCAGCGCATTATCGACAGCTTCGTCGACATCCTTACATCGTCTCTGAATGTCCAGGTGGAGAGATTATCATTGCAAGACGAATGGAATCGCAAGGGCCCATTTGGGCACCGAGATGAGTCCATGATCAAGTTTTTGGATCAGGTAAGTAGAGGTAAAATTAGTTTACCTTGAAGGGAGTGCCAACCATTGGAAGGCTTTCTTTCGCGATGCTGTTCTTTTTTTCCCTTGGTGGCTAAGCCCTTGCGAAACAGTCGTTCCCTGGCAACACCATCTTCAATACATTAAAAGGCGAGGACAGTCCGCCCTGCACGAGTCCCTTTATAAAAGCGCGTTGGTAAGTCTCGCTTCCTATTATTAAACTTGCCGTTGGCCTCCTCAGGTTACTAAATAGCTATGCCATTCAGGGGTCGTTCCAAAGCAGAAGATGAAGCAAAAAGAGATCAGGGCCTTCAAGAACTCAAAATCTACCACACTTGGGTCCAAAACCACGTTCTTAAGAAGGGGGAAAAGAACGATATCATACTTCTTCCTCTCGGCCGGCCTGGCCCCACTTCTTGGGATAACGAAGAGTTTGAGTAAGCCTGCTCTTTTCTGCCTCAGACTTGAGTTTCAAGGGAGGCTCCGGTGACTAAGTAGTCTTTACGCTTACTTCAAAGTCAAGAGGGGAATACACCCGCAGATCTTTCGATCCTCTGGATTTCGCCACCGTGCTGGGGCTTCCACAGCTCGTTATTCCAGGTAAGTAATCTCGTGGAACCAACCTAGCGGCGCTCGGACTGCGTTTCTTCGAGGTGTTTTCGGCATGTGGCTAACATGGAGAAAGTGGGACAAACCCCCTTCGAGTTAACTGATCGGTCTGGCACGAAGACAACAGTATACAGTCCCATTGTTGCTTCGCTAGTGGGTCCTCGCGGTACGTCATATGTCTTCGGCATCGCATTGAGACCTTTTCAAACGTCGACTTGAGTCACCGGGAACTAACTGCCTTTTCTGTGGGCGGATGCAGGAAGCGATGCGTCACTGGTGCAGATAGCGGAAGACGCCTTGACGAAGGCGGGATGGGATGTTAACGTGCTCACCGGCAGGGCTGTGTTCCCGGTTAGAGATGGCGTGAGGCACGTCAAAGAATCGTTTTTGTTTTGGAAATACAGATATATTTTCGTGTGAGGGCAGGAGCCGTGGAGTTTTGAATGGACCGGCCGCCGTTCACTGTCATAAGTCCTTCATCCGACAATACCATGTCAAATGATACACCCGTACGAGTCGATCCTGAGCGCAGTTATAGTATTTTTACACATTTGTTGGTTGTTTTGGCGACCTGGAGGAGATTTAACAATTGGTAGTAACTTATATACAATCAAATGCGGCGGTTGTTTGAAGCATGTTGAGCCCTGGGAATGTGAACAACCATTGAGTGAAATTTTCTAAAATTCGAGGGGAGGAATCAATCTGAATGATCTTTGGGCGATTGAAACTTGCAACTCTGCTGCTGACATCAAACTGGCCAAAATCAGAAAAAAAAAAGTTGCTGCGCGTGCCATATTACCCCTTAGGGAGCCATGTAGTTGCCAGCTGGCAGGACAACATAGACCAATCAACAATATGTATACGGTGCACCTGCCCTGGAATGTTCGTTCCCGGTTCCTAACATTCCAGTGGCAGCAACTCGTAGTCAAAGAGGAATAGTATATGGAATGTGGTAATTTAGACAAAACGTAAAACACTATTCTGTAAACCATGGACCTGAGATTGATCACGTGTGTGCACGTCTGATTTTGCGATCTCCAAGCACCTTGGTGATACATGTACATACTCTTGGCATGCCTGGTTTGCTGATTGGTCGACCCCCCTCTTTTACTCCGGCAGCAACTAACATCCGGGGAGGCCCGTCCTTGTCAGCTGCCTGCCAGGTAGGTTAGGTAATCTTGCGAACATGTTTGTGAATTCACTCTCAATACTGTGAATTGTCTTTGGCAAGGAATCTCGACAGTTAATCTATCGTATCCTTTCTTGCTATTTACTTACATATGGGCATTACGTGTTAGACTTTGATGAGCCAATTTTCTTATTAGTATTAAAAATTGCCAGATTCGTTCCGACTATTTGAGGCCCTTCACATATCACCCTGGGGGGTCCTGGCCATTTGTCGTAGAAAAACGACTTTGAGCCCTGGGAGATAGTGGTTGTATAGGAGTAGCATAGCCTCCTTTGCACAGAGGTCGCGGTCGGGCCGGGCCATCAGGAACGCGTCGCCCTGGTGATTGATAGTGGCGCAGTTCGTTCGCACGCGCTTCCGGCTGAACAAAACATGGGGCCCCGTCCCGTCTTGAGGCCTTTTGACTGAGCGCGGACAAGAAACTTCGTCGGCCTGGCTGTTGAAGCATCATTGCAGGCTGGTGTGCCAGCTGGCTTCGCTGTCTGACACTCACCTGTGACCTGTCTACCATATCTCCTCGCTTCATCTTGGCGCTGGCTACATCCCATCATCTGTGGCTATGTTGTGGATGACGTCTTCTTCGTTTTCTCTCCGGCTTCTTCCCTGCTGATTCGCGAGGTTTGTTTATAGTGGTGGGAACATATATTATGGTCGCACCCGGGTCGCGATGATGGCGGATAGAAAAATGCTGACTCATTCTTCTTTGATAGTAGTGGGCTGTGGTGACGCATTCCTCTTGGAAGAATCGGATGATTTTGTTGTTTAGATGACGGTTGGTCCGTTCCGTCAAGATTGAAGCTCCCTCGCCCCCACCCTAAGTCAGCATACCGGACTCACAGTTTTGTTTTGACTTCTCGGGGCCGAAAGAGTCACTCACTCGGGTTAAGGTGTTCGGGACCCCGTGTGATTGGTTGAAAGTACCACTATACTCGGAACTGGTCTTGTCAAAACTGGTATTCAGCATAAAGTGCTGATGCCAGGACCTACAGGGAATAGGTGAGATTCTGGACGTCTAGGTTACCAGCCATGGAGTAAAATGCAAGGCAGAATTCTCGACCATGGGGGCGTAATCGACAGCGGGGATAGAATGGGAAACAAAAAGTCAAGGGTTTGGGAGGCGGAGACCACAAGTTTCCCATGACAACATATGTGAACAGACCAGTGGGTTGATAATACCGCGCGGTAACAAACTCCCACGGTGCCCTGACGCCCCCAGGTTGCTTCCAAAAGGAGAGAATCCGAAACTCGCATATCAAGCTAAGCCCCGGTGAAGGAAGTATCCATGGCTACCCATGGTTGTAAGAAATGGCCGGGACAGGGGTCGATCACATGGAATGAATCCCTTGGGGGCTAGCCACGATGCTAAAATGCTAGACAGGGGTAATCTATCCAGACGTGGTTTGTAAACACCTGGTCTCACGGCCTGAGTCCATGGGATTGTTTATTTATTTGTCAATCTACCGCGCAGGCCCAATGCTTGGAAATCTTTTGCAAATGAACTTGTGTCGAAATAATCACTCTTGTCATGGATCCCTTGCTCAAGGAACCCCTGGAAAACGCTTGCGAAAAACGCTTCATGAGAAGGTCCATATATAGCAACCGGGTATCCAATAGTTACTGTTTTACATGGTTAAACCTTGACGGTGAATGTATACTGTCTGCTGGAGGTCCAGTGATTCTTTGGGTACCGATCTGCTCAAGGGTGTATGCAGAAGAATGATGGGCTGTGGGCGGTGACATCGTCTCCCAGGTGACGGGACGGCAGGCGCGTGTATGTGTTGTGCATGCCTCCTGATAGCGAACCAAGCTGCGTCGGGATAGAGCATGTAGAACGATGCCACGAGAACGAACGGTGCATGGCATGCGATGCTACCGTTCTAACAAGGGGCGGGTAGGGTGTATAATCTCTAAGCCTCCGTGTTCCTGCATCTACCGTGGTAGGTTAGCATTTATGATGACGATTGTTATGTAATACAATCGAACGTCCAGATACTTTGTGATCCTCGTACTTTGGTTTGGCGCATGTTATTGGTGGCCAGAGAGTCACTGTATGTTTACCATAACAAAGCTCACCGTGAGAGAATGGGTCACCCTGGCTGGTCGTGGCCCTTCCACGCTGCGAGAAAACAGCATAAATAAGGGCGTTTTCGCACACCTCGTCTTCAGTTTTTTCCTCTCCAGCAGCAGCAGCAACATCCATCAGACCGCTGGGCATCCAATATATCCACCGAGACACTAGACATCCACCCAAGAAATCCTCAGCAGAAGCTTTACATTAAAGCCAGCCCACACTCTACCGACCGACTCGGTCAACTACAAGGTCGGTCATTCCGCCTATATATGTCCCCCCTATTACGCAGCCTTAACAAGCTATCCCCTTCGAACAAGCGCTAAATCCTTTCCAGATCCTTCGCAGTCATCTCCATCATCGACCATGTATTCTCTGGAAGGCAACGCACACAGCGGCGGGTCCAAGAAGGGAGGAAAGAAGGGAGGAAAGGACCAGGGCGGAGACAGCGGAGGTAATAGCGGCGGTGGGAGAAACGAGGGCAGTGGTTCTGGCAAGGGCGGCTCTGGCTCTGACTCCGGCGGTTCTGGCGGCGGTAGCAGTGGGAAGGGAAAAGGATCCCGCCGCAGAGACTCTTGGGAGGAAGCTGCCACGGAGCGAGAGACGCGTTGAAACTTTCGTCTTTGAGTCGGCCTGTCTGAGTGCAGTCAAAAGGGCTTCCTCTCATTTCACACAAGGATTGAGATAGCTGCCGCTGTGCAGCTCATGTTTTTCTTTTTCTTCTTTTGTTTGTGGTGTTTTCACATGTTACACTCTTTTAGGTTAGGAAATTTGGACAGCCCAAACTGGGCAGACCACTTGTTGCCATAGCGATGGCCCGTGCGAATATCAAGAAACAGCGAGTCAGTATACCTCCTGAGCTGCATATAGTGCGTAACTATGCTGGTGTTTCATGTGTTCTATATGAGGAACAACACATATTTCTTGAATCTTGAGGGTACTGAATGAAAGTCATCGGACTTTGTGCCAAAGGCCTGACACCCTAACCTAGGTAAGAAGCGCAAGTCGCGAGATAATAAGCAATGCTGTGTGTCTACGCTGTGCGGTACTGCTCTATTGACGCCAAATGATATTCTCATCGCTCACAATATCCTATGGTATGGAAGTAGTGGACGCGGCATAAGCACTCCGTCCAGGCTCTGTTTTAAGTTTTGGTACCACTCCAAGCACCGTCACGTGAAGTCCACCCACTGACTGTGTTACAGGGTGGGCCCTACTTGATAAGGGGTAGTAAAGTATCAAACACCTCCCTGACTGTACAATCGTGCGTTTCCTTGTGATCCGTGCTCGATGTGTGCTCTGTATCCCCCATGTCGGAATAATTGTCTTAACGATGTGTTGTACACAGCAAGGGTCTTATACCGTGTATGGCATGCCCGTATCTAACACAGCCATATGCTGGGTACTCCACTAGATCCTAATGGTAATTACATTCTCAGATGCAGCTTTTGTGGCTTTCCAGCAACGTTGAATGAGAGCAGAGGATAGGATAGTCTGTTTCATGTTCAGTCAACAGGAATCAAGAGAGCTTTTTGATAAATTTTAAAATGTTTGCCGCTTTAGAACGATTTTACTTAACTAAGTAAGTAGCTGTTGCAACTTTATCACAATAAGTTTCTTATTAAAAACCGATAAACATATTTACATACCATTCACTATGTCGAACCAAAAGTCGCGCAAACATGTTGTTTGAAAACAAACTTCTCGCCACAGATTACAGGTACATGTTTAAGCATTGGGGATGACAGCCAGTCTTAACATTGGGGAAAGGACTATCATTTCATGTTAGTTTTGATGATTTGTGATTCGGCTCTCGGAACTCATAACAGCTCTTATGCCGTTCCCCTTAGGTATAGCTATGCGTTATATCACTGAACAATGACAATTCAAATAATAGGATACTGTACTGTAAAGAGGTCCCCTACGGGGCTATGACACCCTGTCATGTCAGGGATCAAACCTGTTTATGAACTGAATAATGATGTATAGGAAGGAAACAGTCGTGGGTATTCACAATCCGTGCCGCTTCCGAGATCCTTAGAAATTATTTGATAAGTTCTTGGCCGCACTTGTTGCGACATCAACCCATGGGATCAGTTCTCTTGCTCTGATCCCTGGACGCTGGTGGCAGCGAGAACGAATGCATCTAAAATGCAAGGGTATTGCCGAGTCCCGGCAAACAGAAATGAGTCCCGGGTTAGTCGATGGAGGCGAGACAGCTTCTTCTACTACCACGATTTACACGACGGAGAGCGACACGTACAAGGCAGATGCAACAATGAAAAGAGAAAGGCCGAGGCCCGACGGATCATTCTCCATACATCCAAACTGCGAGGTAGTACCGTCGTCACATCGTAAGTAGATTCACTATTGAATTTTACGTCTTAGACACCTGTATGTAGGGGATGAGATCTCAACACAGTATTAACCTAGTAATCAACCTGAATTTCAAAATATACGCTATAACGCACACATTGGTTAAGGTACGCTGCCCGCTCCAACTAGATGCCTTGAGCTCCGAGGTCCGAGATGCATCTATAAACTTCCCAGCAGCAGGATATGATGCGGAAAGATTTTTTCTCTCCTTTTTCCCAGACTTGGCTGACCCCGGTTATACTGGTCGTCTCACATCATGCCTTGAGAACCTTACACATCCCTCAAAAGCTGCCTATATTACTCCTATGAACCCCCCTTCTTTCATGCTTGTTAGCCATGACTTGGCTTCGCGTCTACACCTCGGCCCAGTCGCTTGCGCGTCTTGCACGCAAACATGGGCCTTGGTTAGCCGGCTTCCGGTTATACCATGTCAAAGACACCGTACTCCGTGCCGCCACAGTACGGAGCAACGCCAGCAGGTTATTGGGTGATAACGGTTAAGCTTGGCTCACAGCTATTCAAGGGTAAAAACAGGATTTTCTTGTTCCGTTACCTGGGGCGATTGATTATAATATGATCGGCGCTCATAACTTCGACTGCCCACGCACATTACGCTACCATACCAACCTCTCAGACACGAGGATTTTGATGAGTCAACCTTTTATTTACTAATCCTGCATTGCGAGGCTCGGCCGTGTCCATATGAGCGGCTCCCTACCGCGTCACCATGCCCGTTCTATCTCACTCCTGAGATGGAATTCACATATAGATGCGGCCTTCGGTCGCCTATATGATGCCATCACCATCTGGGAGGTACGGCCGACCAGTGCATCTACAGGCTATAGACAAGGATGAATGTCATTAACGTATTTCTTGTATTATAGAGTAAAGCTAACATAGCGTGATTACGTACAAAGTCTAAGTCTCTGAGCGTAGGGCTGAATAATGAGATGGAACGCACACAATGAGGCGGCCGTAAGGCCGCCCATATGATACGAACACCACCTGGGAGGCTCGGCCAACCGGCGGATCCACAGGGTTAATATAAAAATGAATGAAACCAACGAATTCTTCACATGGTAGAGTGAAACTAACTGCAGAATTCGGCGTAGTAGAAGCGTAAAGAAGGTAACTTCTTATTGGAAACTAAACTGTAGATATTTATTATAAAGATCTTTACATAAAACTATTGCAAAAGTAATAAAGAAAAACTACAAAAAGCTACTATGGTTAGAATATAAATATTTACACTAAAGATCTCGACATAGATCCATGGCAAAAATAGGAAAAAAGAACACATGAAAAAAAAGAAACGTATAATATTACCCCTTAGCCTCTATGTCTCCATCATGGTACATCGGGCTCTATTTAAGTTTCCGAATGTTCAGCTAGACTGTCAACCTGCCAGCCGGACCACCTTGCTACAATGTCAGCAGGTAACCCCTCAACTCTCTACCTCAGCATTTCTTGATGCTCAACGTCTCTGATTGAACACAGGGTCTGGTGGGCTGGTAGAGTAGTAGTGAGACAGGTGACCAGCTGTTGTCCCACGGGACAGGGCAATATAACTTTATTCGTTTTGTCGAACGGTTGCAAGTCCAGTGTCTCTATTAACCTTGACAGCCACGTCGCAGCCTAGGAAAAGTGCTTCGGGGTGTCTAAAAGTATAGCAGCGTCGAGCGAGATGGCTAACCTAGTACAGTGGAATTATGCGCTATAAGCCTTTTTCTAGCCACGACAGTTTTCATCTGGCTGTTAAAATCAAAAACTAGCTCTGACTGAATTACTCCAGTACGGCTTATATTTCAACAGTGGCGAAGTATGCTCCGAATCTCTGAATAGGGGCCATACCTCCTTCGTAGGTATATTCAGCCTTGAGTACAGTTTGCAACCAGGCTCAAGGGCCTCTAACTATCGCTGTCTAAGCCGGGACAGACAGGTGAACAACATAGTTCCAACGCCGCTACTTGTTCGAAAAAGCAGAAGCCTCAACCCTGCCTTATTGCATCCAACGGACGAAAGCCGCCAGGTCAACCAACGAGGATACAACGGTGATCAAGTGCTTTCCGACTAGTCTAGATACGAATTACCTACACTTCAATAAAGAGCATGGAGACCACGCGATGACAATACCCAAGATGAATTCACATCAGTCGCGTGGATAAGAGTCTTGGACCGTCCTTTTACTGCTGTATATGTCGCCGATTGTACCGGGATACCAGCTGTGACAGGGCCGACAAGTGTTCCGGTCACAAGAAACCGACATTGAGGATATGGCGTCGTTAAAATAAACAAAATATATTTATTCCGAGTAGGCATCAACATTGTGTTTGCCCGCACAGGCTCCACGACGGGGAATGGTTAGTTTCAGCCTCAGGTCAGGGGAATATTCGACACATGGTCGCAACTGTTTTATTTATACCTATACCTTCCAGGCTTGCCAGGCACAACAGCCCGTTGGTAATAAAATGCATTACATGTAACCACCGGGGGAACAGGGATCATGAAGCCAGAATACAGTCGTATGAGTTGCGGAGCTCAACTCCGTCCCTACACAACTATGATGCCCAAGATGGATTTCCACGTAATGCTCTCAATCAGAAGCTAGAATCAATAACAACTTGCGTTGTTTATGGAGAGATGACCGTAATGTCTTGACTTACATAGTTAGGGCTTATGAATACTTACTCGTATATCTGGCAGACATGGCTAAGGTTATCTACTTGTTTATTCTCCAAATGCCATGCTTGTCATTGAGGAATTGGTACGAAATTCTCTTAACAAATGCAGTGACGAGGAACACCGTTTATTAATTATTAGACCCAACCCAGGTTATTCAGCTCAGGTCTGATAGATGCTAACCTAATCCTATCCACAAGGCTGAACCCTTAACACTTAGCCGGAAAGGGTCGGATCGGGCCTCCACATATGAGGAACATTTCAGCCACAAATGAGATGCCACAAACCGTCGAAACATACCAATGTACTTGTATGATGTTGCTTGTCGGCCGCCCCCGGATTATCTCTATTAGCCTACGTAATGTGCGGGTAATGTTCATGTAGGCACCACCTGGCTCGTAGGCACATCGTCTTCCTTATGCGTCAAACCCAGTGGCAATTCCATTCTTAAAAGTCAAATACTGTGTAATAAAATGCACTTGAGATGACAAATTGTCTGGTGCTCTAAACCTTAAAAGTGGTGTCGTCTAGCACTTACATACCAGAGCAGGTAGTACATTTCAGGGCATCACGGGAGCTGTCCTGTTGCCTTCTGGACAGTTACAAACAGTCCTATACAACTTTATATGCCCTCTTTACTGTGTGAAGCCTTTAATGTCCAACCGTGGCTGAATAACGTTCCATTTCTTGGCTGTAACCATGGTGGAGGCTGTACTACCTGGAAGTCTTGTACTGGTACCTGGATACTTATTTTCTAGATGATGAGACTCAGCCCCCCGAACCTGCGTCGAGACCACTCTCGAATCATTCCACATTATGCAATGGGTTGAAGTAAAGAAAGTAGATATGTGGCCAGCCCAGCGAAATTGCCTACGGAACATGAGCAAGCAAACCAATATCTCTATTTTCAAGTTCCAATGATCAAGAGTATCCAACTAACCGACAGTAGTACAACTGTACAGGTACCGTCAAGTATCTTGTCGGCAAGACCGACTTTTGCATGGCACTTACAAGTAACAGGCAACGAATCCGACGCGTAGAGGTCTCGAGGGAATATGTCACATCCTACTCCGAGGTCTTCTGGAGAACAGCTCCAGCTAACTTATACTATGTACTACGCGTTTTACATCCGAATGATATATACCATCAGATAACACGCAATGCCCTCGAATACAAACTTTTGCTGCTTTCCTGTGAAGTCATCTTTCAGGCACATTGTAGATTTGTACCATGCAAGGTTAGGTAAGTACCTTCATAAGCTGGGGTTGGCATGCATGCGTAAACCGAGGATTTGATTGGCCGCGATGGGGCAAGGTGGAGTCGGAGACGCGCGTTCTCACCAGCAGGTTGAAGCAGATGCTGCCGGATTCGAAGTGCCCCCTGACTCCTTGAGGCAGGTGGGGGTGGGCCTGGGGCTTCAAAAGGGCGATTCATGAGCCAATGCACACGTACCCCCCGACCTGGCCGCCTACGGTTACCTTGATCATTTGCTGCTACGACGTGTGCTACAAGTGCTATACTTAGCATGGCCTACCCCAGTGCAAGTCCGCGATGTCCAAACTTCCCGTTCCCAAAACCTTGTTCACGAGCTTTCTTTATTGACTTTACTCATTTTTTTCGATTGCCATTGCATCCCTGAAGAGGGACACGTGTAGGAATATCCTGCGAGTATATTACATACATAGGATGCACGCCTGTTTGATTTCTTCTTGAAGCGACAACTTAGTACGTTCTTTTCCCTCCGTTGCTGGCCAAACGAAGCCGAGCATATGAGATACGACAACATGGTACATTGGGGAATCCGAGACCATTTCAATTACTGACCGCCATGGGACTTACAGCATTTTTCCCAGCGACTTTCATACCAGAAGAAAAGACGAGCGAACTCCCATTTGATCGAGGGGGTGAGCGACTCGACCAAAAAAACTACGAAAAAGATACTAATCAATTCAAAACCTTCTTTGCCAGGTTGCATCTGGGAACACATGATCCGGGGAACCGACGATCGAATGTGGCCCATGAGTTGAAGAGGTTTTTTTGTTGCAAGCGGCCTCCCGTCCCAGTCGCCATGTCTGGATCTAAGAGTGGTAGAGATGGGGAGCCATGGGTCCAACAAATGACGGCCCAGTTCACTTCGATGATGTGGAGCAAGCGGCGGCACGATCCCGAATCCGAAGTGGCACGGACGCGCGGCGGTCGGACGGCTGTACCGGGGCCCATACCCGTGGACTCTGGCATCGGCGGCAGTGGGGGAGGCCCTTCGAGTTCGGCGGTGCACGCCACCGAAGCCGCAGCAACGCCACCGTCGTACTCCTCTCTTCGCCACGAACCTCTACTCCCAATCGAGCCCACGGACCAGCACTCGCTCAAGACTCGCAGTCTTTTTCTCTCATTGTCATTGACCCCGACCAGGTACGAGAACCCCGGCCTGCTCGACGAGGCTCTGGGGGTCGTGAACCTCGATTTGATATATGCCGAGGCCCAGGAGGAATTTGACGTGATGCGGGCCGAGGCCGAGAGCATGGGCGATGGCAGAGAGCCCGAATGGGGCTATCATGACTGTCTCATCAGGTCACTTTTGAGGTTCGTGCGAACAAGCCACTTTTCCATCTCCCTAGGGGCGGGGAAATACCTGCTAACTCTGCTGCGGAAATCAGATGGTTCAAACGCAGCTTCTTTACGTGGGTCAACAATCCGCCGTGCTCCGTATGCGCGTCACCAACCGATGGACGGGGCATGACACCGCCAACTCCCGAAGAGAATGCGTATGGCGCGCTGAGGGTGGAGGTATACCAGTGCTCCGACCCGGGGTGCGGCGCGTACGAGCGATTTCCCCGGTACAGCGACGTCTGGCGGCTGATGCAGACGAGACGGGGCCGGTGTGGCGAGTGGGCCAACTGCTTCAGCATGCTCTGCCGGGCCCTGGGCGCTCGTGTGCGCTGGGTATGGAACGCCGAAGATCACGTGTGGACCGAGGTGTATTCTGAACATAAGAAGCGGTGGATCCATGTTGACTCTTGCGAGGAGGCCTGGGACAATCCCCGCCTCTACGCCGAAGGATGGGGCAAGCAGATGTCGTATTGCATTGCGTTCAGCGTTGACGGCGCAACCGACGTTACACGGCGTTATGTGAGGAAAAGCGAGCATGCCAAGGAGCGGACCCGGTGTTCGGAGGGCGTACTGCTCCACATTCTGGACGAGATCAAGACCATCCGACGGAGCAACATGAGCAAGGAAGAGCGGTTCCGACTCGAGGGTGAGGATGCGAGAGAGGATCGCGAACTCCGCGGATATGTCGTAGCCTCGCTCACACAGGCCGTCACACAAATAGTCCCAGGAGCAAGTCCACCACCACAAGGCCAGCGCAGTTCTGGCCGAGGTTTCAACGATCTGAAGCTCCCCGGAGATCTGCCCGCTCGGCAGAGCGGCAACCCTGAGTGGGTCGCCGCTCGGGGGGAAGATGGTCGACGCCACCAGGGATCTCCCGACCCTGATGCTCGCCGCTGAAGACTCACTCACTCACTCACTCACTCACTCACCAACCCACTGCCTGTTGCAAAACTGGCTAGAGGGCCTGACAGAAAAAGAGTTCAGTTGGTAGCTGTTCCGTTTTGTCCAGGTTATAATGATGTACCAAGGTACACTCACTCACTCACCAGCCCACGCTGGCCTGCCAATAATGTAGTTCAACTCATATAGGCACATATTTCAGCTCAACGCTTAAATGCCAGCGTTGAATTGAAAAAAGACCCCGAACCAAGACTTTACCTTACAGTAAAGTATGGATAAGATCGGGCGCAAATTTCCAATTGAGGAAATACAGTCGCCACCTGCCACCAGAGACCCATGTCTCGATCGTGTCAGCGCAGTTTAGAAGGTAGGAAGGTATATAGTTCGAAATGGAAAACCTAGGGGCGGTGGAGGACATGCCCGGAAAGTTGGTAAGGGTTGTCGGTCGCTATATGAAGGATTATACAGCTGAAGAGATTTGCCGTATCTGTTTTATATAGAAGAAGGAAGTAGAAGAGGGGAAAACACAGAAAAGGAAAGAATTGTTGCACAGTGGAATTTATAGTTGAGTTTGAACACGGGGAAGAGCAGAAGTACGTTTGAATGAATGCCGCCTTTTATTCTGTTGCACGGGTTAGGTGAACTGAAGTGTGTAAGTAGGTGCCTATCTAATCCCTGACCTAGGCCATGTGCCTGGCAGGCACGTTCTTGCAGGGAGCTGCTATCTAGGTTACTAGGTAGGTTGTTTACTAGATTACATAGATATTTGGCAATGAGGTATGTAGTGTGTGTAGGTTAAGTAAGTAAGGTTAAGTACTTGCGAGGTACATACGAGGGAAGGGTCAACACAGTACAGAGCGGTTGGTTGTTGCAATGGCAGGGCACTGTTTTGAGAGTGTGACGAAGTATCAACACAGTACAGAGCGGGTTGTTGCAATCGCAGGGCAGTCAGTGTTTTGAGTGAGTGTCTGAAAAGAGATCTCTAGATAACTCAGGTTAGGTTAAATTTACTGAACGTTCTTACCTTACCCAATGCTGGCCAGAAGTAGACTAGACTAATCTACGGTATACGAACATCAACTGAGAACAAAATCCGAGATGAGGTTGAAGGTGCACAGGTATAAGGAAGAAAGCAAGCAAGTAGACAGCCACACAATCAATCAATGCCTGTCTGAAAACTACATCAACCCTTATTTTGTCTTTTGCGAATTAATCACTACTATTAGAATTCAGAGACTGAAGTGATAAGTAAAAACGCAAGTAATCAGGCATACTGGGATTAGATAAGAGCCTGGTGCCTAGGTTACAACTGTGTAACAAACAGATCTCTTGTCTTGTCTTCTCAGCAAAGAGCCTTTAATAGCAAGCAATGACTGAATGGATAAATGTATGCCCAAGTAACAACCTAGTTGATACCTAATGTACTCATCTGATAAGGCGTACTCGTGTTTCTTCCTTCCTGGATAGTAGGTACGTAAGCAGTTGGAGGAGCCGCGTAAGGTGTTGCAGGATTCCAGAGTTCACCACCAGCCTGCGTCACAAAATGACGCGCCATCGTGCGCATCCAAACAAAATGCAATGGAATTCTCGAGACACCCGGCCCTCGGTCGCAGGTAGTACATATACAGTAATTTTTTCGACACGCAGCTTTCCTTCTTTCCTTTCGGTCCTGATAACGACCGTGATCACCGCGCCACCTCACCCTCGGCAAAATATCGGTCAGGTAGATCCATCTCGAACAACGGCCTCTCCACTAGGGCGACCTCAAGCGCGTTCTCCTTTGCCGTCCCATTTACGGCCACCTGCATGGAAGCATCTCCGTTGCCTGGCGTTTCTTCGCTCATAGGTACGATACCCAGGATGGGCCGGTACTTCAGCGTGTGCCAGAAGGCAGGTTTCTGTTTCGTCTGCGTATCCTGCGCGGCCTTGCGTTGGGCATCCCGTAGAATCGCTAGTTCGCCTTGGATATCGTCATCGGACTCGTCCCCTTCGCTGTCTTCGGGCGCCTGGCTTGCCCCGTCCTCGTCCATCGGGTCTGGCAGTGGCCCATCGATGGGGAGTTCTTCTGCCTCGGCCCCCTGTGCATGACGTACCACCTTAGAAGGGCCCATGGCTCCTGCCGTCATCCGATTGCCCGCGCCAGTGTCAGGGCCTCGCTTCCGCTTCCTACCATGTAATACTATCTCATCCCCAGTCGATGAAACTTCGGGGGTGGTTTCCGGTAGGTCTTGCGACAAGTCGACCATGAAGAGGTTTGAGACACCGTACAGCCACAGTCTGTCGCCTGCCCAGAGCGCCCCCTTCACAAGATCCCGATTATCCCTGAACTGGGCGGGGAATTTAGAGACCGGGTTCCGCCTGGACCATGCGGCAAGAGAGCCGAGAGTCGGATGTATGAGTACCACCTGTGGTCTCGAAGTTACCGCCAGTAATGTATAATCATCCATCTTGTCCGCATTCGCCATCTCACTCCGAGAAGGAGTTTGGTCGGAGAAAGACAATACCGTAGGGGCTGCACTGAGCTTGGGTATCAGTGAGGTATTAGGATTTTGCCTCCACCGGATACCGCCCTCGGTGTGCGTGTCCTCTTCATCACTCTCGCTTTCAGAGGAGCTTTCGTCAGAGGTTTTGCCATTTTCCGCATTTCTGAGCTTAGGCAATTCTGAGCTGAGGACCCATGTGTCGATATAACCTGCTAAATCTGCAACGGCCAACATTCGACTGTCTGGGGAGAAGGCAGCGAGAGTAATAGTGCGGTTATATAGGCCGAGCCCGCCAAGGGCAACGTGCTTGGGTATTTGGCGATGAATGCGGCGCAGACGGATAGGTCTCGGGTGGACTGTGGGTTTTGTAGCCGGGTCGGAGGGCACCTCCATGTGCAAAAGTACCACGTTCCCCCCAGCCTGTACTAGACATACCCATTGGCCATCTGGAGATATCAATGTTCGGATAGCTCCAGGCGCTGTGCATTTCTCGTCAAGATCGATTTTCGATATCTTTAGCTCGTCCCATCTATGGCCATCCCGGGGTTTCAAATGGAAGGCTTTGACGTCGGACGTCGTTGAGACTACGAGGAGAGACCCGTCCGCGCTGATCGATGCAGACGTGATGTTCGCCTCGCCTCGTACTAATACACGTGCGAGAAGCTTCCGATTCTTGGCTGCTGCAACCTGGTCACCGTTCAACTTATCCACTAGATCGCTCAACGAACTGGGCAGCCGCCAGATAGAAACTTCACGGTCCCACCAACTGATGAGTAGCCGGCTCTTACGAGCACTCTGAAGTGGCGGATCCTGGGGCAGTGCGGACAACGTTCGGTGATTCTCAAGACCTGCCTTGTGAAGGGGCATGACGACGGGAGTAGCATCGGGACCTGAATGATTGTCAGCCTATTGCTCTACACACACCGGGAGTCTGTCGACGTACCTCCCGAAACCACGACACTGATTCCCTGGCCCTCAAATGAGGCCATTGTCTTGACGTCGTGGTGGTGAAGCCTTCTGTGGAAAACCTTTGCCCATCTTGTACCAGCTGCGGCTGTCCTCCTATAGACGGCCGTCCGGCGGTCCATACCTCCAGATATAATTGTGGCGCCATCGGCGCTAGTGGCGAGGCAGAGCACATCTGAGCTGTGTGCTTTAAGCCTTTGAGCTTGCGTATAGGTGTTCCCATCCCATATGCGGAGCTCTCCAGTTGAATCACCAGAGACGATATCTCCCCCATCGAGGCACTTCACACACCAGGCTATGATCTCCTTGGTGCCGCCGGACAAGTCGGAACCCAGAGTCATCTTGGCGAGTGTGGTGCCGTTCCGCATATCATACACCAGGATGCAGCTTTGCGAGGTCCCAACGACAACGACGTTCCGGTTCTTGAAAGCTATGCTGACCATTTTCGTCTTCTTCGAGGGAGCTCTGGTGAGGACACGCTCGTACCGAAGCTCACCATCGTCGATATCGTAGAGGACTAGACTGCCGTCCATCGTGCCGGCGACAAGTTTCTTGCCGGTGTGGTAGACTTTGGACTTCAGCTTGCCGTCTACTTTTGAAGGCACAACGAATGGCTGGACAGCGAGACACCATATGTCACCATGCGTCCCGCTGGCCTGATGCTTTGGACATCCCTTTTCAAGATCCCACTCGGTGACAGTGCTGGAGTAGCCGAAGCTAAACAGCCTAAGGCGCCCGTGAATCTTCTTTCCATCCTGCAAGAGTTGGTCGGGCTCCGTCACCCATACTAGGCCATCTAAATTCAACATGTTAGCCGGCAAACAGCACCACACTCACTTGTCGGACACGTGGGAACTTGCCAACTGCACGATCTTTGCCGCCTCGTATTATGGTCTCTTGGTGCCATGATCCATTGAGAGGATTCCAAATCTCGATATCGCCCGAGGCACGGCCAATCGCTAGACGAATGGGACCAGACTTCTTCGCAGCAGTGGGTTGGGAAAAGGCTACACAATTTATAGGCGATGGGTTGTAAGGGACATATCTGATGCGATGGATATCCATTGTTGCAACTAGACCGGACAGCACCGGAAGCCAGAGGAGTAAATGAGCTCAGATATCCACTGCGAAAACCATCAAAAGCGCTGATGTAAGATAGTAATTATGATCAGTCGGGTTCTTGAGGTCCAGAGCGGAAATATGCGGGTGTATGTGTATGGCTTGTTGCTTGAACCTGGCTTTCATGAGATTCGAGCTTTGAAGTGCAAATGAACTTTTTTTTCGATTCTGCCAAAACAAAAGCGTTACAGTGGGGAAGCCGACCCCTGCAGCCTTTGGCGACCCCACTGCTACCACTTACGCTGGCCACACCGCCATCCAAATGAAGAGTAGCGTATTTTCCAATCCATTAACGCGCTCTGATAGACCCACATCGCAGCCATTTTACAGGGGATCAGTTGTACTGAATTGAACATCGACCTCCTCCAGAGTCCAGACAACGGGCTTGGTTACAATATTGCCTCTCTATTCTAACGTCGCATTTTGTAAACCGGGGTCAAGGCTTACTCAAAGGGTCCGACAGCCTGGGACAAAGCCGATGATTTCATCTCCTCTGCATAGCAAGCATCAAATGCGGCATGTGTACAGCAGTAGATTACCATTGATCGCTTTTGGTGGTGAAGGGCAAAACCTACATGTGTGTAGTTCTACGTACTAGACTAAATACTATCTTCCCATCTGCCAACACGCTGCTGATAAAATCATCTAATGTCTGAGCTTCTCACTTCGGCTTGGGTGGCGTTGACATGGCAGAATTAATTTCCAATGTTGTTGTTCCTCTCAAGGCTTATGACTCAATCCGGAAAATCCAAGTATGCAGGTTCACTTTATTGGAGGTCCACCACTCTCTCTGGGAGAGCAAAGCATTACAAATGCAAGCGTAAAAGCTCCGGATACTGCGCTTCATAGAGCTGTCGCCAATCTCTAAGGTTACACCATAAGCAGTTGTTGTTTTCACCTTGATTTTGCCTCTGGCATATTGTCCGACAACCATCGGTGTTACGATATCACCTGCGTTTACTAAAATAACCAGTATATGCGATTAGAAGGAAATGGGCCATCCTCTTCATTTCTCGTTTGTTGTTTGCCTGCCAACATCGAAGTTAGGCATTGCCATCTTACGTATGTCGGTGCAGCCAGCATATGAGCATCATCAAGCCTTTGGTGTTTGTAAACAGTCACTTGCTATCAAGCACCTTCTAGAACTCAACTGGCTTACGTGAATTACTAGTCAGCTTTTTTGCAGTAATACAAGCTGGCTTTGTTTTGATCTGTTAGAACGTGTTGTGACTTTAATGTTATTTGTCCAACTTCTAGGTCATCCCTGCCTTCCTTCCTTTTCGTTCGATGCTGCTGCGCCTTCTACAGAGTTCACATACACTTTTCACATCTCATCCTCTGCAGCGCCGAATAACTGACATCAGGAAACTCTGACTGCCGAATAAATCATACTTCATAGCATCCAACTATAAGACCAACAAGAACAGAGAGGAGTTCGAGATGCCGGAAGTCGACCCACTGGTGCTCTCATACTCGCATCTCGCCAACTACCCGCGAGCCGCCGAGGCTCTCCACATGCTGAAGAAGATAGCTTCACTGGTCAAACCACTCATGCGCGCACGCGGTTGGAAAGTCGGGGAACTAGTAGAGTTTTATCCAGATCAAAAGAACCTCTTAGGTAAGTATCCACTCCCCCTGTTCTGTATAATATATCTTGTACTTTTTCGAGAGAAACCCCTCTCAGCTGAATAATAATACGGGTATATACATAGGCCTGAACGTAGATCGCGGGAGGAGGATATGTCTCCGTCTGCGCTATCCCGGCGACCGGACCCTCTTCCTGCCCGTGGAGGAGGTCGCAGACACGATGCTGCACGAGCTCGCGCACAACGTCCACGGGCCGCACAACGAGCAGTTCCACGCGCTGTGGAACAAGCTCCGCGACGAGCACCTGTCCCTGACCCTGAAGGGCTACACGGGCGAGGGCTTCCTGTCCGAGGGCCACAGGCTCGGCGGCGGCGGCGGCGGGGGTAGTAGTAGTAGTAGGCCCATGCCCATGGACGAGGCGCGCAGGATAGCGCGCGCAGCCGCCGAGAGGCGCCGCACCCTCCTCCTCTCTTCCTCCGGCGGTGGTGGCAGGAGGCTCGGCGGCTCGGCGCCCCGGCCGGGCGAGGACATCCGGAAAGTCATCCGCGACGCCGCCGCGCGACGCAGCCGCACCCTCCGGGGCTGCGCGAACGAGAACCAGACGCAGGCCGAGATCGTCGAGATCGCAGATGCTGCGACGCGGAACGGGTTCCGGACGCAGGCCGAGGAAGACGCGGCCAACGACGCGGCCATCGCGCAGGCGCTGTGGGAGATGGTGCAGGAGGAGGAGGAGGAGAGGGCGAAAGCTAATGATACCCAAGCGGGCGGTTCGTATTCTCTACATAATAATAACGTCGCCGTAAGGAATGGTCATGACAGTATCGCGAATCGGAGAAATGGGAGCTCGTCGTCGTCCTCAGCCGCTGCTGCATCCCGACCGCCCCAAGCCTCCCAACACCCCCCACGGCAGGACCGTGGATCCAGCGGCATGTGGACTTGTGGCATATGTACGCTGGTCAACCCCCCGAACTACTTATGCTGCGATGCATGTGGCGTCGAGAGAAGCGAGAAGCCGACATCATCAACTGAACGGACAGTGATCGACCTCACAAAGACAGATACGCCAGCAACTCATCCCCGACCTTCCCGATCGTCATCCTCGAGTACAGCCTCAAAAGAGGTAAACGGAAAGAGCAATTCCGGCCTCACTTCCCAGAAGAACACCCCAACTCGTTCCGTATCCGAGACTTCTGCGCCGCCGCGCACCTGGACATGCCACGCTTGCGGGCGAATCCGGGAGAGTAGATGGTGGTCCTGCGATCTCTGCGGGACTATCAAATTGTCTTCTTGAGAAAGATGACACATAAACGACGTTATGATTCACGAAAACATAGATTACGGACGGTTGACGGACATGATGTTCGCAATTTAGAGATATAGGTAGACGTGCGACTTTATCAAGTCACTACTTAGACACAACGTGCCGCAGAATCATAACCGCGCGTCCCTTGTCAGCGCTCAAGAAATCAATTAATCCAGCCTGCCACGTTTCGACGGATCCCCGTACTTAATCAAGACTAATGGAAAAGCTCGATGGCGTCGAAGACCTGCGGAGAAGGAAAGAGAAAGTTAGCTTCCAGACTCCCTCAAGAAATGAAGAACTTTGGGGGGAAAAAACGAGACATACCACATTAGGACTCAAGAACTGGTCCCCGCTAGAGCCAGAGATGACATTGATCGTGACGGTATTGGCACCGGCGACGAGCGTACCCGCGGGTATGCTACACTCGTAGATGTCGCCCCAGCCGCGGTAGGCACCGCGCGTGACTCCTCGGCTGTCAATGGTCGTCGGGGCTGCGGGACCGGCGCACGTGTACGAGTTCACCGTCGCCTGCGGCCGGCCGCCCGCGAACGACAGCGTGGTGGCGATGCGCAGGGTCGCCGTGTTCGTCACCGCGCTGGGCAGGGAGAAGCTGATCTTCTGTCCGTTGTTGACGCTCTTGAAGATGGCCATGGGCCATGACGAAGTCGCTGTGCTGGATACAGTGCCGGGTGACCAGTTGGCCATTCTGTTGATGATTGCGGTGGGAATCGTCAGTCAATGAAATGCATAATCCTGTTTCCACCCTGTCAGCACTTACCTGCTGTCAGAGGGGTGCATGCGCAACTGGTTCGCCGCGTTGAGGAAACCTGTCGGCTGTCCGTCATAATCTCCTAGTCTGAAGATCGTAGTTCGTGACTGCGTCAAGGCCGGTGCAGTAGCTGCGATGTTGGCTGTGGCGGTCGATCCCGCAGAGACTGAGACGGTTTGCGTCGCTGCTAGGAACTCGTCCTGGTACAGCTTCATAGTGTACGAGCCGGCGGGCATCGGGGGCGATGTGAAGGCGCCATTGGAGCTGGCATAGGTCCAGAACTGGTATTCGCTGTTGTACCAGTGGACAACGATGGGGAAGCTGGAAGACACGCCCGTGGCGGTACCCCTGACGTAGCCGCGCCTACCGGAGACAGGGACGTAGTTCTTCAGGTTGAGACTGTCGAAGAAAGATACGTCGATCGAGCTAGACGAGGGGATACCACTGCGGGTCATGGCAAAGACGTACGGGCCATGGAATCCAGTCCGGATAGCCTCAGTCTGCACGTGGCCCGAGTTCATGTAGTAGGTCACCGAGTGGTAGTCGCCACCCCAGTTCAGACTGATGTCGCGGAAGAAGGGACCGCCCGAGCTCTTCTCCGTTGCCTGGTGATTGGGCCTCAAAAAGCATGCATGGACGCTGCCACCGGAGTCTGTAGCACAGTACACCTTCTCGTCGATGAAGCGCTCGGACGAGTAGAACTTGCTGCGTGTCTGGCCGTTGACCTTGAAGACGTCGGAGCCTTCGATGGCAGTACCACCGGCCGTGTTCGAGACGTCGCCGTAGGGGTAGGCGGACGACAAGCCGGTCAGACGGAAGATGAAGCGCAACTCGCCAATGGAAGGCTCCTTGTTGATGCTCGTGCCCATCCATATGTTGGCGGCGCCATTGCGGAAGACCATGTAATGGGTCAGGTCAAACGAGCTGCTTGACTGGGAGCAGGCGAAAATGACAGTGTCGCCTGACGCACTCGTCGTGTAGGAGACCTGTTGGACCTTCTGTTAGCCCATTGCTCCAGCTCGGGCAGCGAACGGCGAACGGCGAACGGCGAAAGGAATTGCCAGACTTACCGAGGTGCCGCTGCCGAGCCCCGATGCAATATGGCTTCCAGTCTTCGAATACTGGTATTCGGTTCCGTAAAACCTGAGCGAGGTGATATCACATGTTGACTTGCTGATTGTCACGATGAAGCTGTTGGAGCTTCCAGTATCGACCACATAGGACGAGCTAGACGATGTGACGGTGATGCCGCAAACAACACCGGCCCAAGCGAGGAGGAAGCTGAACAGGGTTGGCCACAGCATGACGGGCAGATCTATCTACAAGCCGTGCTCGACATGCGTATGAAGACTCTCGCAAGGCTTTTCTGCACCGGGCACATCTTCACCTATGTATACTTACAGTCTCAACCGACTTTGTCCCACCATTACGAATTTGGCCGGGAAGGTGTCCTCCGGGCACAAGTTAGGAATAGGCTCCCCATTCTCAGGTCACTAACTTCAGAAATCATGTCGATGCTGGTGGCATTGTGTCATGCTTCGTGCAAACCTATCCCGAGGCCGAGGAGTCCGCAGCATGTGGGCATTGACGTTTCAGATGGACGGACCGTTCCTCCATCCGGAACGAACGAACTGGCCGAAACATGGTGCGAAGAGTATAAACGCCGTCTTGAATCGACCGAATGTGGCATCTTCCCCTGCGGACACAACTTCGTGCAGGATTTACGTGGGACTTCCACCAATTACCGAACCTCGCCAAGTCTGCTGTTCCCCATAACGCTCCAGCAGATAGATATTACATAACGTATATAACTGTGCAATTGAGACATCACAGCGTTGTATGCAAATAGCATCTTGCAAATTCCATCTTGCAAATGTCAATATGGTGTTATGCGTTGGAACCATGTCGTGGTGCAGATATTGCCTAGGTAGGTACCCATTTGGACGAAGCAGGACACAGAACAGTATATAAAGCGTAAGTGAGTGTAAATACATACTGTATAAGTTTCTACTTGGTTCTCAGATTTCAAGCAACTGGTCCCACAATGACAATAGTTTTGTGGCCCAAGCTCTAACTCACATGTCCAAAGTACAAACAAGACTTGCAATTTTTTGATCAGTCCAGCAAATTCACAATCTCCATCTCAATCCATCATCTTCAATCCAGCACCAGCACGCCGTGACTGAAATATCATATGATGGCTCAGATCAGGGACCCATACCGCGACCTCGAGAGGCATCTCCAGAGACTCGAAGAGCAAGTGGACAATCTTATCATAGCTCTTGACGACTGGCGGCAATGGAAGAAAGAATACGAATCCCTGCGCACAGAGGTGCAATCGTTACCCTCGACAGCCTCTCGACCAGCCCTGACTCAGACCCGTCAAGCCTTCAAGGGAGAGCTGGTGGACGAGAAGGAGTTGGTCGAAATTTTCGGCCGCAATGATTCCAGGAAACGCGATCAAATCGTCAGCGTTATCTCCAATCGGCTCGATTACGTCTCTAAAAACATCGACACACTGACCAAGCAGCTTGACGCAGCTGAGAACAAGCTCGCTGCCACTCGTGTTGTCGCCAACCCCGATGCGACCGATGAAGAGGGCCTACCCATCACCGAGATTAGTGAGCAGCTGGATGATGACGATAATGTCATCTCTTACGACTTACGGCGGCCTGGGGATGGGCAGCCTCACCTTCTCGATGCACTGGAGAAGGCTGGCATCAAAAACCTGCCTAGTGGCTCCCAAATATCTGCACCTGAAAGCAGTTCAGCGACCGAGCCATCAAAATCTACCAACCCTCCGACTCCAGCCCTTCCAGACAAGAACCCGCCGAAGCCTGACGGGGCCAAGAAGTCTCATACACCGAAGCCCACTAAGAACAAGAGTGTTACGTTCTCAGAAGATACGAAAGAAGGCGACGAAGTCAGCGTCGACGACAAATCGGAGACCACACGGAGACTGGAGGAGCTGTATCGTCAGGCAAGGGAACAGGAAAATATCATAACTGAACCCGTCATCCCGGCGGACGATTCTCCAGAGGATGCCGCGTTACGGGAAGACATGATACGGTACAACAAGGAAACGATGATGTACGAGATGGCACCTATCGTCGCAGAGCTCCAGCTCGAAGAAGGATCCGATGACGATGACGACTGGGGCGATGAGGACGACGAGTGGGACGAGGATGACGAAGACCAATGGGGCAGGTCGACGTCTGGGGTCGTGGATGACGAATATAAGCGCCAGATGCTGGAATTGAAGGAGCGTCTCAGCAAGAAGACATTCGGCGAACTGACAGCGAATGGCGGCGAAGACTCGGAAGAGGACGAATTCGCCGAAGGTATCGGTCGTATCGCCGTCCGGCAGGAGAACGGCGTGACAACCGCTGTCGGAAAGGCTGCGTCAGATGCTTTACCAGATGCTGAGACGAAGAAAAGCGTCAGGTTTGCATCTAGCCTCGACATTGCTGAGACCACCCCCCCTGCTTCTAAATTGGAGCCATCCAAACCACAAGCTCCTGTTGTCGAGCCAGTCTCCGACATTATAGAGCGTGATCCTTCAGACCATGCAAAGCCCAAGCCATCTTCCGACAAGAAACCATCCAAGTTCCGAATGGCAAGGGCAAAAGAAGGACAAGCTACGCCCATTGCCACCATAGCGCCTGACAGGCCGACCGCGATGCCCAAATATGCCCCCTCCGGGCCCGAGGGCAAGACCTTGGCGTCTACCATCCTGGAACATGAGCCCACGAACGAGGTAAAGGAGCCAGATGAGCTCGATGCAAACCTCCTGCACCAGCAGGTGACAGAAGAGTACTTCAAGATGCGCAACAAAATGATTAGTCGGCAGGGTGGATTCCTCAAGGAGAACACCAACCCGATTCAACCCCTGGAAGAAGAAGAGGGCGGGCCCAAGAGGGTCAGCAAGTTCAAGGCAGCAAGGCTGGCCGGATTATAGGCCCTGGCTCATTGCAATAGATCAATGACGCCCAGTTCGTGACCCGGGCTACTTCTATTTTCCTTCCATACGAATCGCGGAAAAATACGCTTGCTGCTGACAATGCTTTCCGATCACGACACATTCCAAGTCCTTGAGAGAGTCAACCAATCAACTGGCCCTGTTGCTGTATCAAACAGCAGTCCTTTCCAGCACAGATTATCTCGGGGCTACCGAATCACATAGCCTGGCCAACTACGATCAACAACGGCGTCCAAGGTAAGGTCTATCAGCAGCGAGAATAGTAATGAACAGGTAAACTACTCATCTCTCTCGGCTTTTCTTTCACCTACAAGACGCAAACGGTCTAGTAACCGGTGCCGACTTGACCAAACGGAACGCTTGATAATCTGACAATTGATGCGTAGCGGGACCCCATTCGCTATGACATTACTCGCGATTCCAAAAGCAATCTTTTTGTCAGGGCTCTCTGATACCCCTCCCCTACTCCGTGGGAGAAGGTAATTCGTTTCACCCTGAACATTTCGCTATCAGCTCCAACATTCATTTGCGATATGAACAGTCGTGCTGCAGTGGGAATGGAATAATGAAAAATAGATCATCCATACTAGCTCATTGAACAAATTTGCATCACGTTTCTTACATTTATTGCGACTTTATCACGTGTCTTGTCATGTTCTCCCAGTATCACGCTCCCAGGTTTGCGTTTGGGGCATGCCTTGTGAGTTGTAGGCTCGTATGCGTCTAAACGCACCTGTCACATTTCTTGCTAGACTTCCCATGATGTGACTCGTAGTAGGCTCTACAAACTTGCATATTTCGTTGGGTTATTACACATTTAATATTTTTTTCTTGTTCATTTTGGGACACGGGGGTATCGTATGGTATCTACTTAGTTAATCTTGGCCTTGCTAAAGTCCATTTCGGGATGCTGCTCCTGGAACTTCTTGAGTATGTCGGCCTTGCGCTGCTCGTCGGACGAGGGGAGGCCGAGCTCCTTCTGGCGCTGGTCGAACATCATCTTCTCGACCATGCCCCTGGTCTCGCCGTCGAGGTCGGAGAGCTTGCTGGTCTCGGGCTGGATCTTGGTGACGTCGATCCTGGGCGCGCTCGTCACGACGTGCGCCCACCACTCCATCTTGTTGGCCTTGTCGAGGTGGATCTCGATCGTCTTGGTGCCGTCGGGCGCGCTGCTGAGCGTCCACGTGGACTCCTCGGTCAGGATGGCATGGGGAAGGTCGCCCTGTTCACACGTTCATGTTCAAAAGTTGGGGTTAATAAGACTGATTGTTGTAGAGAGAGTGGGCGGGCGCGTTTCTTATAGGGTGTGATTTCTTATCGATCGTGCAACGAGCGAAAGAAAATGCGAAAAAGGGGGGTAAGGGGGGAGGCGAGGGGGTCTTGTCTTACCTCAATAATAGGCTCCTGGCCCTTGACGCCAGCCTTGATCTTCTGCTTCTTCAGCTCCACGACCAGGTCGCGGGCCTTGTAGTTTCCCGGGATGGAGGGTATGGCGATCTCGAGCTCGCCGATCGTCTGCGTCCACTTGTAGGGAAGGGCATCCTGCTCGGCCTTCTCCTTGGCGCGGGCGGCGGCCTCTTGCTCGGGTGTGAGGTCTGCTTATGAAAAAAGACCAGATGGTAAGTAAGTATACGGAGTTTTCGGATGTTGGTTGGGGGCCAGATCAGATGTTGGTGGTATTATTTTTTCAAAAAGGTTCGACTAAGGAGCTGCCCGCGTGGGAAAGTGCTGGGGTGTTGTTGATGAATTTCATCTTCTCTGGACTTTTTTCGTGTTGTTTCGCATGGTGTAGACACAAAGGAGGGCGGGGATTAGTTTACCTTGGGCAGGCATTATGTAAATCTTGAGTTGTTTTCGAGCTGTGAGGTTGGCAAATGGTAATAAGGGAGCTATCACTAGTAGAAAAGGAGGTTGTGTTTTTGATCAGATGGAAAAGTAAAGAATACCAAGAAGAATGACACAGGAACAGCTTTACCCAGCTTTACCCAATACACCAACTTCGAGGGGCTTTTGGAGGGGTAGGTACAGCAGTACTGCTATTGCTATACCCACCCCTTCCGAAGTTCCAATCACAGGGGACTATGCAACAACCAGGTATTGCTCATGTAAAGCATATAGGAATAGGTAGGAATGAATTGCTTGTACTAGTCTAATCTGAAGAGCTCGAAAGACAGTCTACTTGTAGGTTTCCTGGTATGCTAGATTGCGGAAGAATCTTTGTTACAAATCGGATTATCCTTCTCCTTGTTACTTTATGCGCTCTGAGAATCTGAATCGTGGCAGCCCGGAAAGCTTGTAGGACAGGAGTGAGAGCGCAAGTGTCCTGCCATACAGTAATCCATGCTCAGTTTCTCGTATGTAGAATATTGCCACATGGCGCCCAGGCATATTAGTACTGCTGTAAGTACATGTAGGTAACCTCTAAGGTTAGATTAAGGTTAAACCAGAATATGGGTTTGTGGTTGTAGAGTTACAGCAGAATAAGAAGATGAATTAGAGCAGGGTTGTCTAGGTGGTCGAGAATGAATCCACTCATAGGGCTGAGACGGCCAATGACAGTCCAAAATGTTGCTAGGCGAAGCCCCGCGCGCGTTAGAACCCCACCTGAGCTAGCTTAACGTTTTTCCCCAAGGGCCAAAGTCAACAGAGAAAGCACATTGCATTGTATCACTGCTTGTTTACCTAGAAAGGTTGTTGGCACTTTCATTTGGTAAAATAGTATCTAGACTGATACGTAATAACCGGAATTTGTTTTACACGGTTGATATTATAGCTTGGCCCTTGGCCACGCACGCAATTATATTATTTCGATTCTTGTTACTTTGGGAGCATTATACAAGCATAATTATTTCATATTTGCCTCTAGGCACCTGCGTCGTGTCTTGTAGTTGCTCTCGCGAGAGCAGTAGCTTCCCTCTTCCCTTCCTGCGCAATGCTTCGACGCCTGCCGACAACATTGACCCTAACGCAAGACGACATCACTGCGTATGAGGACAGGAAACATGCTGCTGCTGCCCAGGCGCAGGGTCGGGCTCAGTCTCAACATCAAGCCCTAGTACTGTCTCCTCAGTCCTCGCCCCTGGAGACTTCCCCGGTTCCTTCGAGCAATAATAGCATGGACGAGATGATGGAGGATGCCGCACCTGCCACTGACACCGGTTGTGACGACGACGACGATCAAGAGGAAGAGGAAGGCGACGATGCCGATGATAGCAGCGGTGGCGACGACGATGACGACGACGACGACGATGACGATCCCTTTACCACGCGCCGCCTCCAGCGCACTGCCATGGTGTCTGGACGCGAGGTATCTCCCGGTGCCCAACGCGGTGCCTACGTTCAACAGATGCGTGCGCGCGGTGGACCTGCAGCAGGCCCAGGCCACGCGCGCTCGCAGTCACAAGCGCGGAGTGCCACGTCGATCCCGACCTCTACATCTGTCTACACATCTGCATCGACGGCTCGAACTCAGCGCATCATGGGTACGGCGTCACCTGCCGCAGGCCCGGCCCCTGGCCCAACCTCGCAGATGCCGGCCCATCTGCAACAGACGCCCGTACAGAACCCGCCGCCACAGAGCGGTATGCCCATAACACGTGCTGCTGCAGCCGGGCGCACCGGGAGACAAACGAGCGAACCGCCGCTCGCGCCCTCGCGCCTGACGCGTAGTCGGGATGAGCGAATCGCAGCAGCTGGATTGGCCCGACCGGCAGACGGTGGTGGGGGAACCGCGAGACGACGATAGAAACGTCGTTTCTCCGAGCTCTCGGATCATTCATCGTCGGATGGACATAATCACACCATGGAAACGACGCGCACTACTCGATCGCGCTCACGGACACGGTCACGGCGCGCGAAACGACCCAGGATACCGTGTGCGACTGGGCGCAAACGGCGAGCTTACACGCCGCCAGTCTTGAATCGGAGAGCATCCGCGCCGTCTTCGGATTCATCCTCCTCGCCGCTGCTGCCGCGGACGGACGTGGTATCTCCTCATGGAACTTTAGTAGTAGAAAGAGCATCATCAGATGCGGAGGAGGAAGAGGAGGTAGAGGAGAGAACTGAAGAATCTCCCTTCGAGCCTGGATCCGAACCCGCACCCGAACCTGCACTGGACCAAGAACCACAGGGCGGCTTGGAATCGGATTGGGAAATGGACGATGCCGACGACTACTTAGGCCCTCGCAGCGATGATGACGACGGTACTGTCGTAATTTCCAATGTCATCCATACCGGCGACACTACAGAAGATGAGGAGGAGGAGGAGGAGGAGTGGGACCCAGATGACCCGTATACAGACGACCTGCAGGTCGTATCGCGCGACAATCGAGAACAGGAAGGAAAGAGGAGCATGAATTCCGAATCTGATGAAGAGTAGGAGTATACATACTCAGGGGACTTCTTCGTCTTCCTCTATCGAAAGGGCCGCTCACTCACAACCCATCACGGCCCCGATTCGTCAGCGACACAGTCTCCCTTGTGGCGGGAGACCTCAGGGGATTAATCACATTAGTCCCGCCGACGTTTTTTCATCAGCCGGCAGGCGGCCTCAAAAGGCAAGATGGTTAGATGGGAAGTAGACTAACCTAGACGGCGACCGGATGCATATTCTACCTACCTACATATTGGGAATTTGGAGGAGGGGGAAGGGGATGGGATGAGGAAGGGTGGGTGCCAACTACGAAGAAAAGAATAATGTCGATGAGGGAGGTAATGAATGAGTTGAGCGTATCAAGAAAGGAGTTATATCCAGTGTGAGGATTCCAATCTCGGCTCTGTTCTTCTACTTTTCAGGTAGTTAGACCTTCCCAATCATTCACTGTTGGAGAAACACAACATAAGCTATTCATCAATCTCTTGTCTACTGCCTCCTGCCGCTTCACCTGCGCCTCACCATGTCCGACCAATCCCTCATTACAAAGAGGTACAGAGAAACAGTGCATAATTAATTGTAACGTGATTGACCAGACTAGTAGGCAGCTGAGTAATGCAACTATTCACAATTTCCTATTTCACTCCCTGATGTCCTTCCTTCCCTGTGTCTGTCTCGTCTGCAGAGCACAGAAGAAAAGTAAACCGCCGGCCCTTTTCCGCGATCCCCGAACGCCTTTGCTATGCTTACGTGATAGAGCTGAATGGAGAATTGAAAGAAAATCAAAAGTTACAAGACGAACAACTTAAAAAAGGACGACGCTATGGTGTCCTCCGTGCGCACGCGAAAGACAAACTCTATACTTCGCTGACAATGTAGCAATGCCCCTCTCCTACAACCCCGGATCACTGATTCTGGGAGGAACGAACCATGGTCGAACACCCTCGACATGTGTTCTGGAAAGACATAATCAAGGATTGGGCTTTAGCTTGATCTTGAGCTTTGCCGGGGGCTTCAGAACGGACGGGGGCGCCGGTGGAGCAGGCTTGGACGGCGTGGGAGGCGGGCCCGATGCTGCTGATGGCAATGGCTTCCGCATGTCAGGCAATGGCTTCCGGATCTTACCACTACCCCCGCTGTTTTGACTGCTCGAAGACGGCTGAGAATTGTAGACTGGTGTGGAAGACGGCTGGCGGGGTTGGGGAGGTGGTGTGGCTCGATGGAAGCTGCTTGGCTTTGGCAATGCTGTTCGAGGCACTCCAGGTTTTGGCAATCTATTATCCGGCGCCGGGGGCCGGCCGTTATTCTCAGGAATTGGCTTCTTGACAATGGCCCGGACTGAGACGGAAGCCGAGGAGTCCTTCTGTGAGTCTTTGGCAGACTCTTTCGGTACATCCTTCTTCTGCAGCTTGAGTTTGTGCCAGTTGGAGAACTTGACTGTAACAACCAAGCTGCGCGTCTGCGTCTGCGTCTGCGTCTGCGCCTGCATCTGCTTCATAGCACCAATAATGCCTGAAGTATTGAACTTGACCACCTTCGAAGGCCGGCCACCCTCACTCTCCGCACTGGGACGCTTTAATTGCTTCGCCACCTTGGGGGCCAAGCCGCTGGTTCCGTTAGGTTTTGGCGTATGCGGTTTTGGTGTATGCGGTCTTGGCTCGACACGTGACGACTCGGCAGTTGGCCGGATTGGCGGCAAAACGGAAATGCTGTCACGGCGGGGTTCCGACTTCTCGACCTTCTCTTGAAGGCTTGATGGCTTCGAGCTCGGCCCGACCTTCACCGGCTTGTCCTGCAAGGAGGAAGTCTTTTGGCTGAGCTTCACCTGCTTATCTGTATGTGCCATTGGTCTTGCCGGTTTCTGCAACGGGGCAGGAGATCTGACAGGAGGGGGCGCGATGCCCGAAGAGGCAGTCTTCACGCTAGGCGCTGAAGGGGTTGGTGGGACAGCAAAAGGCTTCGGCACCGTCACGCTTATAGACTTCTTTGGTTGACTTGGATTGGGAGCTGAAGGTGTAGGAGGCGCGACAGGCGCGATAAGCACAGGGGTTGCAGGGCCGACAGCAGTAGGCGCTGGCTGGGGCTGGCCATTTACAGAAGTAGTTGGCTTGTTGCTTATGCTTGGGGTCCGGTTCAAGTTCAACGTGATGGTACGCTTGGGCTCGGGCCGTGGTGGGGGGACGGGCTGCTGCGCTGGTGGCAGGGGGGCAGCATAGGTGCCTCGAGACTCCGTTCTATAGCGCCTAACGAACCGAACTACGCACCTCTTATCCCTCACCGTCTCGCCGCGACTAGCTGACCAGGCGGCTGGGTATTTGAACTTCACTGTAAGTGCCGGGAAATCCTCGACCAACAAGGCGCAGACCTCCAAGAGACTGATATGCTCAGCAACGGTCAACAGAGGTGAGTCCATCGCTTGCCAGATGGCCTCCTGCAGCACCACATTATCCGCCGTCTGCTTCTTCAGCGCGGCGAGCGCCAGGTGGAGATTCTCCTTGCGGGCCTTGGCCTTTTCGCGGTCCTCGCTTGCCTGCTCAACCACAAGAAGCCCTTTCTTGAGAGGCTGCACATCTTGTTTGTTGACGTTGGTCTCCTCTCCGATTGCCATGCTGGCCAGCCCTCGGCATAATATCTTGAACAGCCGGTCCCGAACGAATGGCGAGGGATCGGTACTGACAAAGGTGAACAAGTACTTCAAGAACTCGGGTGATTCGAGCAGTCCCAACTCTACCAGCGACTCACATGCCTGGATCCGAACAAGATCACAGGTCTTATCCAGCAGGTATTGGACGAAATGGAGAGGGTTTAGCGGTATGACGTCCGCTTTCATGAGACGGCAAAACGCATCGAGCGCCGCCACGGTAAAGCAGTTCTGGTAAGAGGGCGCGTACTCGTCTCTGCGGCGATATCGCTCTATCTCCTCGATGGCCCGCTCTCGGAACTCTTCGGGTTCTGGATCCACCTCCTCTCCCATGACTTCGTCCTCGTCAGCGTCGCCAAAGGAAAACGGCATGTCCATTTGCGGTTTCGCCTTCTTCTTGTCTGGGATCTGGCAGATGGCGAGGGCCTTGATCAACCTGCATATGTAAAACTGATCCGAGTACGGGTTTTCCGAGTTGTTGTTGTGCTGGAGGAGCCCGAGAATGAATCTTCGAGCCTCCTTCGGGCATTTCCCATCTTCCCCACGGATACGAGCCATCGCTTCGGGTATGGCACACTGAATGTGGTACTGCCGCATGTCTATGAAGTTGTTGGGCCGAGGAATGGTGCTCCCGGGATAGCAGAAGAAGTGCTGGAACACTTTCTGTAGATGCTTTAGTCCGATCCAATCGACCTGCTCCTGGACCGCGTGTCGCGGGAGCTCTTCGGCCGCCATGAGGCGGATACCGTAGAAGTATCTCGGATCGAGCAGGGTCCGAGTCAGGATGGTGGAGACGAGGGGATGCGCGCCAGACTTGGCAAAGGCTTGCTTGAGAAAGAGCATCGAGTCTTGCTGGGCTGCAACGTCACGGTCTTGTTGCAGTTGCGAAGCGTACATGTACGCCGGAAGGTTCGTCTTCATCTCGCAAATCCACTCAAAGTCGGCGTCCATGCGGATCCATTCGTAGGACTCCTGGTCCATCTTCGCTTCCGTTTCTTCATCCCAGTCTCGAAAGCCCCACTCCTCTACTTCCTCCGGATGTTGGAAGACGTCGCCTAGGTAGTAGAGCTCTTTGTGGCCATCCTCCTTGGCGTTGTTGTTTGCCATGGCCCTCTCGCGTTGCCGGCGGTTCCTCTTCAGCCGCTTGTATTTCGTGTTGTAGGGTATTTCGAACCTGACGGACCGAGCACCGTCTTCTTTGATCTCGACTATGTGCTCGTAAGGCGTGCCGTCAGCCTCGTGGATTCGGATCGTCATGGGTCCAGTGAAGGACTGCTGTAGTTCCCCCGCATAGACGGCGTGATTCTCTTCACGAACGTCTCTCCAGAAGTCGTTCTTGTCGATCGGGCGGGCCTTGGCAGCAGCGATGTCCTGGGTCTGCCGGACCGTCATCTCGACACAGAGCTTTTTCTTATTGAAGCGTTGGAATACGTCGAATCGAGGACAGCCCGAGCCGACAACCCACTGGTTCCAGAAGCTTTCGAGACGCGTGCTTCCCAACTTCTCGCAAGCCTTTCGGAATGCTTCGGAAGGGAGCACATCGTCATTAGCCTGAGTGGAAGTGTTCGCCTTGCTGACCATTCGAGAAATTATGCGGGATATACCCGCCGAGCCGGACGACTTGGAAAGTCGGCGATCTAATATGAATAGCACCAACGGGGCTTTGAGATTCATGAAGTCGGTCTCAAAGCTGCCCAGATACAGATGCTCGCCCATATCTTGCAGCGAGGGTCGCCTCACGTCGACCTCGACGAGACGGTCTGCCATTGTCTTCATCCGGAACCGGAAGGCGTTGTTGCCACAGAGGGCTTTCATGAAATACTCCGTCATAAACCAAGCAATTCCAACAACAAGCCATGTGTCAGCCTTCGTGTTGGGGACGATATTGACTCCAAACCATTGGCTGGCAAGGGAGTATACGAGGCTTCTGGTGGTCTCGACACCGGTATCGATAATATCCACGGGGTAGAGGAGCCTGCTGCTGCACAGGGAAAACGCGCAGAGAGGAACTGTGTCATCGACCATGTCGTCCACAAAGCAGACCTTGTAGTTCTCGAAAGGGTAACGACCGAAATGCAGGACGAAGTGGTCGACGGCTGTGACCACTGCAGCGCAGGTGTTCCTAACCTCTTCCGCACGTCCCGGTAGGCAGTATCCATGAACCTTGGCCGCATTCGCGCCCAGCTTCTGATCGTCCTCCTCGCTTCTAAACTCGGACCACAGGTCGACATGTTCGAATGGGCCAACAGCGAAACCGATATGCTTGGCGGCCTTGTTATTGTCGACTTCAAAGGTCATCGTCTTCTTCGTATCGTCGTCTTTCTTGATCACTTCGCCGGTCAAGAACCCAGAGCACACGACAGTCATTTCTAGCTGTCGATCCTCCTCGGTAAGGTCGTAGTCCCGCGGGATCGGGTCTTCCTCGCCACGTTTCCTCTTTCTACTTGATGCTAAATCTGAGACGTTGTTGTGCTCTCGGGGTACTAGAGGCTGTTGGAACGCATCACCGAGTGTGCGAGGGCAGGTGATGGATATTTTCCAGGGATTGCGGCAACCAGGATCGTCGATACATGGGAAGATAGAGCATGCAGTTCCAGGCTCGACGGAGTGCCGGGTATAGACGTGAGGATAACGGACGTCGCCTTCCTCAACACCGACGAAATGCAGCCCATTGTGGACATTCTTCAGCTCGAAGGGGATGCTGATCCTGTAGCCCTTGACGTTGCCATCGGATTGTATCAGCAGCTCCTGTTGGTCGGCCTTTGAAGCGTTCCTATTGACCCTCTTGACTTCTTCAGCACTGGGCAGCTTAACCTGAAGAGCTCCATCGAGGGGCTGGCAGCATGCCAGGTCATGATCCGTCACTGGCACCTCTTTCCGGCGGTGGTGGAGCAGCTTCGCCATTCGAGCTTTTCTCAAAGGCCATTGTGTCGCCGTCCACTCGTACGCATCGGGAGTCGTTAGCGCATTACAAGGATCGGTATATGAAGCAGTTGCAGGACAGTTCGAAACGGTAATCTTTCCGACATCTATCGCGCATTGGCGGGCGTCGATGTAGACGGTCGTGACATCGGCATCGATTGGCACAATTAGAATGTGCGAGCAGCCATGGACGCGCTTCTGGCGGAAATCGATCTCGAGCTCAACATGTTGCTTAAAGACGACGTAGGGGCGTGGAGGCGTGCTGTCGACTGGAAGCTCGATGGGCGCAGGTTCGGGTTCTTCGACTTGCTCTGGCTCCACCGTGCCAGGCATTTCAAAGACCGTAAAAGCTGAAATGTGATGAAGTTGTCGTGGTCATGAGCAAGATCAGCGACTCTCGTCGTATTCTCTGGCAGTTTTCTTGTCGGCACACGGCTCGCTCGAAGACCTGCGGGTGCAGAGGCGGAGAAATGTGATGAACAGAGAAGTTAGAATCAATTGATAGCCTTCGTCGTTCGCCCGTACATGTATGTTAGGTAAGTATTCTGAATCTAAGTACAGCAGTGCAGCAGTACCTTATCCCAGAAGGAATCAGGCAGGTGTAAACTTTATCTGACGCGACGATGCGTTGCCGACTACCCATGTAGGTCCAACCATCCACTATCGAGCCTAAAGTATCTAAGGCTGCGGCATCCAGCCTAAGGTTAGCGGGTGCAGTGAGTGGTACCTGGTGTTGCAGCTGACAAATGTTCCAAGACGTTGTTGCGGGGGATAAGGTACTGTGTACAAGGAGTTGGACTGTGGTATGCCGGACAATACAGGTAGGTACTACACGGTACAGCAGTACTAGTACAGAGCACAATAGTCCAAGTTGGGTACGCTGCGCTGCGAATATGTTACGAAAGCAAAGATATCCATTAAGTTTAATAAATAGGTTACAGCTGTACAGGGAGCATATTTCTCAGGATTCCCCTGGGTTAGATGTCAATAGCCAAATACAGGAAATCTAGTAGTTGCTGTCAACCGGGAAAAGTTACTTGAACCTAACCTTACCTAAATAAAGTCTTGTGTCACTTGCCTTGTTACTGGAGGTCGAGGGAAAAAGACTCGATCAGACAGACCATGTTTGTCTTGATGTCACCGCAATTTTTACAAAAACTTGCTTCTAGGAAGGCGCGTTTGTCGTTGCAGTACATATATATGTAAAGATGTAGAGAATCACTCTTGAGGCTGCCTTTAACTTGACTGAAGGGAAACGAAATACTTTTGCATCTGTTGTACGTGAATGAACATTTTCCGATCCCGAGTCATCCCCTACCGTGATGGAAGTTAAGGGAAAGAGGAGGCTCGACAAGCAGACAAGTGAAATCCGTAACAGCATTCCAGCCCGTAGCTCCCCCCCTGGAACTAAGATTTTGTGACATGACTCCATTCAAGGTCTCGAAAACAACAATTAATTGCAGTCATGGGTTGCAAACGAGGACGCTTCGAGCTGTCTGTTTTGAGTTCGGGAACTTGAAACCCCGCTTTTGTCTGTTTCACAACCCATCGTGGCTCATACATCGTAACCAGTACGAGCATGAAGGACCTATCGAAAGAGTCAGACAGTTCTGACAGTATGGATATAGCAAGCCCTCCGGCTCAACCTAGACATCCCATCTAACTAGAGAAGTAAATATCGAACTTTGTGGTTATTGATGAGCAAAGTACACAAACCCCAGTAAGCCCTACGACCACACTTACTTTCAAGTCAGGGCTGTACAAAATGCAAATGTTCGGCCCAGTATATGAGATCTCGCTTTGTTTGTCAATTTGAGTCCCCGATACGTCAATATTGTAACGATGCAAGGAGGCCAATGAAGTACAGTCATCCAGCAGGAGCTGCGTCTACAAGAGATGTTGGCAAGCTAATAGATAACAGAAGCTAAATAAGCAGACCAAAAGGCGTTCTGACTTGGTCCTTGCCCCTGCACAAACCGGACTATGTCGTGGCCCAGCTCACTTCTTTCGATGGCGTCTATCCCGTCTCTTCTGTCTTTCACGTGCTTTAATGGTATCTTCATCCAAATAATATTCAGGCAGATTAAAATCATGCTCATCCATCTCTGGCACAGGATGGCCCCATGCCAAGACAGTTCTTCCCCTCCGTCGGCTTTTGCTTAGCGCTGCATCCCTCTGATGTTTCTTGCGGAAGAATGATGTAAACTCCCGAGGTTCGGGCTCCAGTAGATTGAGTGGTGGCTCGCCCCGGACCCTCTTGGGCGACACTGTTGCATATCGTGCTCTTTCCATTGCTTCGTGATGAAGTTGGCGAGCTGCTGCGTCGACATCGCTGTAGGGTGGCTCGCCTTCGCCAACATCGTCTCCGGAATCCGCCATATCGACGTCGCCACTCCCGTCATCTCCGTCCTCGCTGTCGTTACCTTCTTCGTCTTCTTCATCTTGCTCTTCGCTCGAGTCCCCGTCTGACTGTTCCGCTAGTGCACGTTCCTTCTCGAGTTTCCGCCTCTTCTCTTCTTGTGTCCAATGGCGGAACTTTTCAAGTATGGCTTCGCAGCCCTTGATGAAGTGTTCACGGGCAGGTTCGAAGCTCTTCTTGCGGCTTTCGGTAACTCCGTTGACCCCCATGGTCCGTAGCCAATCATGACCTTGTAGGTCACCTAGCAGTCGAATGACTTGATCTTTCTCGTGCTGGGCCCGGCCTCTTTCCGTGTTCCGAATCGATTTCTCAAGCCGTTCCGCTCTTCTGTGAGCCGGTGCATATTGAGAGTCCGGTAGGGGGTCGTCAAGATCGCTGGTGACATGATCCTTCCCCAAGAAATCGAAGTTGATGATCCGTGAATTATGCAACTCCGTGAAAGCTGTATCGCTGTATGCCCGCACGGTGGATGGCGGATGCGCTAACGTGCCATGACTATGAGCATGGCCAACAGAAGCGGCCGTTGGATCATAAGAGCCATCACTGGAGTCGACAATGACGATAGGTGTATGGACGTTAGGGAGTTCTGATGCAAGCCAGACCGCGAAGTTAGCGTCGCGGTATGAGTAGCGAAAGTAGGGGTGTATTGTATAGTAAAAGAGGTGATAAAAAATGAGGGCGGTATAGGATAACGTACGTTGTTCCTTGGGAGGGTCATTTCCAATCACCTCATCGTATTCCGGGAAGTATGCCGAAAGCTCGCTCTTGAAACGAGTGGCCTCCTGCGAGCGCAATTTGCGGCCAGTGAGACCGGTAGCAGAGGTTGTGCCGGCAGCATTGGGCTGCAACCGATCCAACTCGTGACGGATACCATTAATAGCCTTTTGACGGTGTTTTGGAAGGCCTTGCGCCTCGACCTTGGACGTGGCCGCCGGATGGTGCTGTTCTGCTCGTGTAAAGGAAGCCGTGATTGCGGCAGTGGGAGCTAGAATGGGGGAGATGGGAGCGGGGACGGGATTGGTCGGCGGGGAGGGTCTCTCGGGGTGTTCGGTAGACGCGACCGCGACCGGCTGAGTCGTAGGAAGCTGACGTCTCACTAGGACGGTTTTCGGTGGGCTACTACTATTAAGTGGTTGAGCAAGCGGTCTCGCGTAGATTTCCACCGCAATGCGTGTTCTCTTTGGCTTCAATGGGTCGGTCAGATGATCAGTGAGATCGAGTGGGCGCTTCATACGAGCGTTCGGCGATGTTGGCTTGCGCTGGGACCTCTGGAACTCTTCAGGTCGTCGTGATACAGTGGTGGCCATCAGATGTAACCAGCCATGTGGTCAGTTCAATTAAGATGTTATGGTGCATTCAGTCTTTCTTCCAGCAGTACTACTTTTCAAAGCTGTTGTAGTAGGGCCCAGGACAAGAACGCGTCTTCGACACTCCTTACCCAGGTGTTTCGGAACATTTGAATGTAATTGACCTGTTATTGAGGAAAGGGCGCCTGTAGCAGCCCTTGGCATCTACTGTAGTGCACTTCTCCAGTAATTCTTCACAGCCTGGACAGGCATCTAACCTTTTAGTTTGAGAACTGTGTACAGTTGTAGGTTGGACAAAATAGCGTGACTAAGCATGAGATCTGGTAAGTTAAGAGGTATGGAGCCCCTCCCGTCCCCTCCGCCAGGCCTAAACACACAGGCGTGACAGGTGCGCTTCTGGTATATACACTAATAACATATATGCATATATGTACCTACAGAGAACCTTGTAAGGTTAGACACTTATACAACTCTTCCACAGATATCCCACATGTACGCAATAATTGCGAGATTCTGTAAGTCCTCAGCCAACCTACACTTATTACACATCTTCAGCAGTAGCAGGATTTATCAGGTAAATAGAGCTGTATATGCTTACATGTAGGTATATACTGCTGTGCTATGGTACCACTAGGGTTTATATGCATATAAGCGCAACTACTTAGGCTTAAACACCTTAAAGGCATAGCAGTAAACATGATAGACAGGACGGGGACTGCCAAGACACAACCACAACCACAAGTCGGTGGAAGGCTTTATCAGAGCTTTACACAGTAAACTGTAGATTCAATTGCAATTATTTTGGATTACTTGCTACAAGCTAAAATCTGTTGATTTGCTTGGTAGCAACTATGATCGCTGTAGGCGTGTAGGCTAGGCCTGTTATCGCTTCCATTTGTTTTGTCCCTTGTAAGGGAACAGGTTAGCAGAGCGCAAAGCCGCCCAAAGTCGACGAGACCAGGTCCGATCCCGATGTTGTGATGAAGCGGGAAAGCGGCAGCGAGCATGCTTCGCAGAAATGCGTTGGTCGGGACGGCGCTGGCAGCGTACATACCAACGAGGTAGTTGAGTGCAGCCTGGAATATGGTGGTGAAGCCGGTTCCGACATCGTCGGTAGAATCAAACCAATCTCTAAGATATGATATTCTTGTCAGGTTCCATGCAATCAACTATGTTGAGAGAAGAAGGGGGAAGCGACAGCTTCACGTACAGTAGTCCTGTGAAGAGGATGGATGGCACAGACCTTCCTATGACTTTGCGCGTCCATACGATTGGTGGCGAGAGGAAGGGTGGAGGTAAAGGATGACGCGTGAATGAATGTAGGGTTGAGCAATCCTTCAAGCCCGGGGGCTAATGGACTCGAGTGCCTACGCCTTTGTGTCCTAGGTCTCCCTATGTTTCGAGCCAGCTATCCTGTGCCTCAATGGGTGGAGATTCTTAGATGTTAGACGCCGTCGCTAAGGGAGACCAGGAGATAGACGCGACAGCGGCATTATCAGCCACGAGGTCCGTGCTGTACGTGACGTGACTTCGACCAGGCATCGTCTTCCTTCGCCCCTCACTGAATCTCATCCTCGTGAAATGAGACCTCGAGCAGGAAACAGGGTGGCAATTTCCGGCCGCACCTTGGACTTGTCCTCTTTCAAATTAATATCCGGGCCGAGGGAGGGGATTCGGACACACAGTTGGAGATGAGCATGATGTCGATGGCATCGCCCTCCTCTGCCTCGATGAGATCATAAGTAGGGGGTAGCAAGTCTGGTCTCTAAGTGTGGTGGCCCAGATATGTGCTCCTTCTCATCGTGCCTTGACTGCTGCTCATCTGGTCTGATATCTGGGTACGGGAGCTGATGCTTGATGATCCAATTGTTTCAACCAAGGTGTGAGGTTTGCTCCTCCAGAGGCTCCAAAGGCGCAGAGCGTGGGCCATAGTTTGTCACGAATATCATCGTCGATCGCGTCAGACAGTCGGCCCAGATTGCTCTCTTGTAAGAGCAAATGATTTGGAATAGACCGAGACAGAGCCTTGCCAATCCTTTTCGTTGCTTTGAGGGCCAGAAGAGAACAGCCGCCCCAGTCGAACCAGTCATCGTCCCGGCCAAGGCGTACGTCACTCTCGAGTCTAAGCACCTCTTTCCAGACCTGGGCTACGATTTTCCCGGTTGGTGACAAATCCCCCTCTTCGTCGGTTCCTTCGTCGGTTCCTCCATCGAGTTCATCTTCAGCTGCCCCGAGACCCAATATTTTGGTGAAAGCAATTTCACCAAGCTCGCTACGGTCGACTTTCGAGTTCGACGTTGTGGGCAACTGGGGGACAGCAGAAACATAAGATGGTCGAGCAGAGGCCGGGAGGATATCGACGAGCCGCTCACGTATGGCTGGTACTTCAACGTCGGCAGGTGCCACGAAACCGACGATGTGCAGGTTGGCATCTCCAGCATCGCCGGAAGGCCCGAGACTGACTACCACTGCCGCCGCATTCTGAACTCGCTGTTCCGCTCTCTCAAGAGCAGCCTCCACCTCCGCCAGCTCGACATGGAAACCGCGTACCTTTGTCATCTCATTAATGTGGGTTATATACGACGTGTTCAGATCCTCCGTCCAGCCAGCCTAAATCACCGGTGCGGTGCACTGCCTGGATAATGTCATCGGACGCCAACAGGTTTCGGGTGGAAAGAGGGTTGGCCTTTCCTCGTGGAGATGGGCTCTGTGGTCCTTAAATAATAAATACCCCACCATAGCAAGTGTAAAAAGTATCACAGGAAGAGCCCTGTCGAAGACTGATGTGTTTCTGGCTGATTTATACGTCGGTCCTGATTACATGCCGCACACGGCATAATGACTCCTAACAAGAGGGTTGTGACGGGCGTGGGGCCGGACAAGAAAAGAAAAAGGGAGAAAAAGCGCTTGAGATTTGCCAACCATTGCGAGTTCCGGTGCTCACCGGGGTGAAAATCGGGTGAAAGATGTCTTCCGGACAGACATCTGTAGGCAGTGACTGGCAGTTGCAGGGCCTGCGTGGCGAATGAAATTCTGCATCACCGAATACACAACTGGATGCATACTATCTGAAGTTAACTTTGTTCAGCACATTCTCTAGTTGCCGCGAGTATTATCCATGGCCCGGCGTGGTCAAAGATTGTCACAGTCCTCTCTGCTTGGACATATTATCAGCCAATGGTGATACGACCCTGAGAAGAGAGCAATCCGGTTGCCGTCCCGACTATTGAACGTTTCCCTGTATCGCTTTCGCCCAGTCCCTCGGTTCTGGGCCGATTTGTGACGTCGTCGTTGGTAATTACGAGTAAGTGTGGATTGCGTCTCAGCTGTTCCAAATGCATTTGAATGGTTCTGCGGACCTGTTACATTTCTTCCACTCCCCCTTTCAAATATGCTTTGGATGTGAAGAAGTATCCATTCTCGTCTTCGCGTATGAGCTTGGTTATTGTTTATTTGGCACGCGTGTTTAATACCGAGGGATGACGGTATGTCGCGGGGAAGAACGGATGTCCCAACTTTGAATCGCGCTAAAGAACCATCTCGAGAGCCTAACCTTAGACATGTGACTCCCGCGATTGGATATGGGAGCAAATGGGCGTCGATACGAGCATATTTCCCATCGTGCAGAGTCCATCGTCCATGAATTTGGCATGCCTCATGGCATCTGAGGACCTTCTGATGAGCCGAGAATTATTTTGGATTTGGCTGGCGAAAATCAGCTGCGAGCTCATCAGCTAGTCTTACTGCAAGTGGCAAGAGAATAACTAACAGCTGTCGGACACTTGGGCCGGTAGAGCCTGGAAGTGTTAAGGTTGGACCAAACAGCCGTCCGTGCCTTGGCGTACATTACATTTCACTGTTCAGGTATTCTCTGTTCTGATGAGATACTGTCACAAATCAGACCTCACTGCAGCCTGAGATGCCGAGGAGTGGGAATATATGAACTTTCAAATGAAATACCATACGCTGCAGTTGCTCCTCTAAACACATCATAGGCCATTATGAAGACTTTACCATGTTCCTACCCGTACTCTTCTAATATCTCTCTTCATACCTCACAATGCTCCCACGAAGAGCTCGTTTAATCATTAAATATAATCTCCCTCACACCCGATCACTCTCTTCTTTCCGTGCCAATAGCAATGGCCCAACCCTCCATACTCACTCGACAATTGCCATGAAGAGACCAAGATCACTATCATGTCAGGATGTTAACTTCCACTTCCACCTCGACCAGACAATAAGAAGACATATACACATCGAAGGCCTCGCGCTAGCGCCCCTCGTCTTCGGCGGCCTATTCATCTCGCTCTGGACGTGGAAGTGCTTCATGCTGGTGATATTCCAGAACAAGATCATCTTCATGCCCGGGCTGCCGCCCAACTCGAGATGGGAGAGGATCGAGGATTATTCAGCGAGGCTCTGCGGCGTCGAGTGGAGGGAGGAGCAGGTGAGGAGCGCGGATGGGACGCATGTTGCGCTGTGTGTTGCTGATGTCGACCTTGGGGCACCACGGAGACAAGTTGGAGGCGTCGGTGGGTCGGGGGAGACGAAAAAGAGAGTGAAGTGGGGAGAAAAGGGAGAGATGGACGTAAAGGATAAGATGTTTTATGTGCTTTATTTCCAAGGTGTGTGTAAAGCTGACCCCGTTTGTTGCCTATTTTCTATGTCTTTCTGCCGTCATAAAATCATTGATTAACCATCACATGCAGGAAACGCCGCGTCTATACCCCCGCGACTACCAGATATATCGTCTACTTTAAGCTTGCTAAAGCGACAGTTATCCGCCCAGGCACCAGGAAGTGCTGCTAGATGCACATTTGTCTGTCTGAGCTACCGCGGATACTGGACCTCGAAGGGCCGGCCGACCGAGGCAGGCATTAGACTCGATGCCCTTGCAGCGCTTGAGTGGATCGCTCGCCGGCAACGGGAAACATTTGGTGGCAATATCAATAGCGGCGGTGAAGAAGACATGACAAACCCGAGCGCTCCGGCGGAGGTCATACTATGGGGCCAGAGCATCGGGTGCGGCGTCGCCACCAACCTTGCAGCCGACGTCACTTCCTCCACTGTACGGGACATGCGGATCAACTCCATGATCCTGGAAACGCCCTTCACTTCCCTCAAGGCCATGCTCGAGGTCCTGTACCCGCAGAGATGGCTCCCGTACAAGTACCTCTGGCCCTTCCTCCGGAACCATCTCGACAGTTGGAGGAATCTGGGCATCGTCGCGGACAATTCCAACTCCAACTACGGCTATAACTGCCCTCAAAATGAGCTTCAAGCTAGTAAGAGTGATGAGAAAAAAGTGAAGGGCTTGGGGGGAAATGGTAACGAGAAGACGGCTAATCAAAAGACGAAGCTGCCGGAGATACTGATCCTCCAAGCTGTCAAAGACGAGCTCGTCCCCGCGGAACTGAGCCAAATGATATATGACCGGTGTAGAGACCTCTACTTCCCTGTCACCAGGGTTGCTGTCGACGGAGCTTTTCACAACGACACTATGTTCAGATCTGAGGGCAAGAGGGCCGTTGCGGAGTTTTTGGCGAGGAAGATGAGGGAGGAGTGAAAAAAGCAGGGGGGGCAAATTTAGTGCCTGCGACAAATTCCGTCCAGGGAGTCGCCGGCCGTGGTTGCTCGACAGGTTTCGAATTACCATAACGGTCACTTCTTATTCTAGCTTCGCCGCTGATGCTGTGGTAAATGCTCAACGTTAGCGATATCCGTTCGCCACCATTAAAGACGACGCAGTCCCTTAACTCAAGGAGAACCAATACTCAGAATTGGTGAGGGAGAGTTCTCATGAAGATCGTTGTTGAAGGTCTATTCGCCAGAACTCCGGCATTGAATTAGCAGACCTCCTTGTCTATCGACACCTCTGCCCGCGCTACTATTTCACTCGAGCAGTTCGGCAGGACCCGAATAATTCATTCCCCTTCTCTCCACCTACCTCAGCCTCATCTGCATGCCCTCATCACAGCCAGTGGGCGGCAGTGAGCAGTCAAGAGCAACTATCTACGAGCTCTCCCTCTCCCTTACCCTTTCCCTCTCTCTCTGCCCCTCCAGCTCCCTCTCCGCTCTCTCCACTCTCTCAAGCAGCAGCCTCATCATCATCTCCGCCCTCTCGCCATTCGTCTTCTTCTTCTTCTCCGCTACCTCCTTCCTCTCCTCCGCCACGTCCCAGGCCCGCGCCTGCGCGCTCGTGAACGCCATCCGCGGGCCCCTTCCTGCCCCCCTTAACCCGGCCACACTGTCCAGGTTCAGGAGCACGAAGTTGAGTGTCAGGGCCACGCCCACGATCCACAGAAACAGCAGCAGCGCCGCGAGCGCCGCGAGCGCGAGGACTGTTGCTCCGGCTGTTTTCCAGGGCCCCATCTCTCTCTTCTTTTCTTGTGTTCCTTTTATTCTTTTTCTCTCTCGGGTCTTTTCTGTGGTGTGGTTTGGGTTTGTACTTTATGTATGGTTGTCTGTGCCTATGTATGTGGTCACCGATTTTGGGCAGAGTTTTTGGTCGGATTCAAAATCGCTTTTCTCTCCCTTGATATCCTGCGGCCAAAAACAAGGACTTAGTCTAACACGCAGCAGTAAAGTCGTGTCGTGCTTTTGCTGTCGAAGCTGGGCGGGTAGGTGTAATGAACGAGAAGGCGCAATATCAAATATTGGGTAGAACATTCAATACAGAGTCGATCCAGATACTTAGGGAGGAATGAAAAAAGGAAGGATCCTGGATAGCGTACATATTTTGTGTGGCACGATTGATATATACTAAATAGCTTTTATTTAGTATAAGAATCAACGGGGAGTAACAGATATTATATAGCAGACACTACTACATACTATTATGAGTAAGTAAGTAAGCTTCGATCTGTCTATTGCGAATGATGGATGACTTGTGCCATCTACAAAACAACACTTATGTAGTCATCCTTACTGGCTGACTAACTCACTGTTTCTAAATACTCCTGTTCGTGACACGGAGCGACAAAGTATTTGTATGTAAGCAACTGGCTATCGGGCGCGTGAATGTTTTAGTCCATGTAAAGTGCTATCTAGTTTAGAGTACAGCATAGGGGAAGAGATATAGTATTGCCTATTACAGAACCATACCAACTACGATTATACAGTAACCATTCTGAAATCTGAACCAAAGGATATAGGTTAATCGTCGACGGCCTCACCACCTCTCTGGTCAGGGATGCTCCGCATCAAAAAACACCTTCACCTCCACCTCATTGCCCCAACCGGAACTCAGCCCCATCTCCTTCCACGCCGCCTCGACATCAACAGCGAGAACACGGGCGTCGCGCTCGTCTACGCTGACCGTGTGAAGAGGCACGGGTTGGCTCTGGATAGTCACCATCAGGTCCCGCTCGATGAACATCGTGGGCAGGCTCGAGATGTACACGCCGAGCGTACCGAGCGCCTTGAGTCTCGTGGCGGAGGCTATGCGGCCGGTGGGGAGGAGCTCGAAGCTACTCGATAGGATGGCGGCGGCGCCGGTCATCTTGTCAATCAGGCCCAGCGATGCGGTGCTGATCTTGCCGTTCGTCTCGCTCTCGAATTCAGTGATGGGGTATGCGGTGAGTATGTCGTAGCCCCCTACGTCCAGAGATACGACGAGACGGGCTGCTTCTGACTGGGGTTCTGTCACGACTGGGGTCGTCTGCCCCCTGACATGCGATCTCACAATGTATCTCTGTGAGTCGAGTACTCCTGGGAATGATCCGAGTGAGACTATATCTGTCAAGGCGTGTGGCCGCGTGTTAAAAATCCCGAGAAAGGGCGTTCCTATTGCTGCCTTTCCGTTATAACTCCCAATTTTGAGGAGAGAGCTGTTCAAGTTAGCTGCGGGTGTAAATGCCGAGCATGTGGGAAAGTATGGAATAAAGGCTCGCTTACTCTTCCTCGTATCCGGTATAGGCGTCTATTGTTCTCCCCAACACGCTAGGCCTGAGTATCACCGTCTTCCCACGGGGCGTCAAGGCTGTCATCTGTTTGATAAGCTGCATATCGTGCTGTCCGGGTTCGTCTGTGATATAAATGGGACCACCACTGATACAGCGTGCAGCGGTATGGTAGGCCGCTTGCTCATGGCGTGTTTGGAACATGTCCCAGTCCGGTAGAATATTCAAGTGCTGAGTGAGCAGGGCATTGTGCGCATTTGCCCATATATGCCAAGGATGCGATGCCGGCTCTTGAGGGAAGAAGTCGTCCGAGTTCCGCACCGGGATCGCCGGTCGGTTCTGCGGGAGCTGCTGGTGGAATAAAATTTGCGGCGCTTGAGACATGCATGAGATGACCCTTCCACCGAAATGTCGGAGGGAGGCAATTGACCATGCGTCAAGGTAAGCATTGGTCAGCTCTCGGCGGGCTGGTGCTGATGTCCACGCATCGACCATGAATTGCGCATCCGTCTTGACGCCGTCCACGCCGCAGGAATCTAAGAACCGGTAAAAGTCATCGTAGAACCTTCCAACGTCCCCCTTATCGATCACCGTGATAGGCCGAGATGAACCCTCGCGGTTGAGCTGCACAGTTTTGTATTTGCTAGCAATATCCCCATGAGGTGATATGCCTCCCCAATACCCAAGCAAGGCACTATGTAGGCAGTGAGTTAGCCAGAGGCCAATGCTGTCAAGAGGATGAATGCGGGAAAGGGATTCCACATACTGCCAAACCGCAACGTGCTCAACGCTGGGGAGTCTCTCCCGAATTTGAGACACGGTGTGCTTCAATCCGCTCGGGAAGGCCTGGGGCTCGGCTTCGAACCCCTTCCAGCTATACGAGCCCTGCCCGGCACCGGCCCGATCTATGTCTTGCCAATTATCGTCAATGATCAGGTTGCTGATGTTGATGTTGTGACTCTTCAGTGTGTCGACTGCGTTGAGTAACTTGTCTTCGGTCAGATTTTGACCGAGGGCGTTCCACGTGCCTGTGAGAGAACTGGCGTGAGTTGGCTTATCAGACACAGGGTGACAAGAGGGGGGCTTACAATAACCCAACCCATCGTACCAGTTCTGCATCCATACGGCGCCAACATCGTCGTGATAGGGCGCTGAGGATTCGGAAACAGGTCCGTTCGGTGCAGATGCATGCTGCATAAGTGTCCGGGCATGGTATAAAGCGGCGCATATAGCACTGTCACAGTCATCTCCTACAGCTGCTAGAATAACGCCGGTGGAGTTTGTGTTGCTGTCATTGCGCAGCTGACTCTGCGCATCAGCCAGACTGACTTAAGTAAAAACCAAACGGAAACAATGACTTACGTGAACCATCACTGGCCCAGACTCGGAGCTGCGGAGGAGCGTCATTACGTTTGCTACATTGCTAATTGCTAGAAGGACAAGGTGTTTTCCCTCGTGGCTAAGGATTGAACAAAGCAAAGCATCCTTGTCGATAGTGAACTTGCTCCTGCCATGTCTAGGGCCTAGCCAAGCTTGTGAGTGCCGGACCAAGGCAAGGTATCTGGCTAGAGAGTCAGCCGTGGTCAACGGGGTGGAAGAGAGAGACGCAGAGAGAGAATAAAATGAGAATTGTCATAGACATTACTGTCGACCTTGATCAGAAGCGACAGCTTCATGACGTGAAACGTCAAAACAACCCAAACCTACCGTACAAAGCCACCCCACGGGTGGCCCAGCTCCAAGTCCGCATAGGCCGATTCTGTTTCACCCGCCGGCCCAACCGCCGCCTCGACAGTCCACAGCTGCGTACGAGGCGTCTGGCTCATGACGGATCGGACCTTCAAGGCGGGGTTAAGTCCATGAATCACATCGGCTAGGTCCTCTCTCAGAGGATACGAAGTCCCCGCCTTCGAGAGGACGAGCCCATCGTCAAGGTTCAGACGGTCTCTCGCCCAACTCCAGGGCTTGGTAGGATCGGATCGGAATTTGAGAGTGAAATGGAGTGTACGTTGAATAGGCAAGGATGTATGGTAATACAGTCTAGTGCCGTTAGAAGGGTATAGGCACACTGGGGACTCGCTCTCCAAGGCGGAGGTCAACAACGTCTCTTCCCATAAGGACTCCTCGTCGGGTGCGTGCCAGATACAGACCTCCCATAAGTTCTGGCTCTCGTTGTCGTTGACTTCTAATACGACCGAGAACAAAACGGAATGGCTCTCAGTCTCGGTTACTCGCCCTAAAGGAGGGAAAGAATGGAGCCGGAACACCCCGTCGGAAGGTTTGCCATCTGCCCCCATCTTTCTGATTTCTTAGTCGAAACGATGCTCTGCTCAAGGGAGATATGGCATTCTGGGTATTTCTAAACAACAACTGGTTTAGGACCTGCTGGATTGCCCATCTACAAGGTACTGCCGGGTGACTGCACGGCTTGACCGCCTGATATACGATATATCCGATAAGGTAGTACCCGCTTGAGCAGTAGGTTAAGCTTACCGTAATCGGTGAACGACGAGCGAGCTGAACTAGACTACTGTCTACCACCAAGGTCAAAGTCCCTGTAAGGCCAGCGATTAAACTCTGGAAACGGGCAAAATCAGTAATGCCTTCTCGACATGGGGAATTCAGGAGACTGGTGTTTCCTGGTCAAGATGATTGCTCCATGTTCAATCGTACACAGTAACCTAGCTGGTATGCATTTGTGGGGCCGAAACGATATATGTATGCAGTAACCTAACCTACAGCAGTACCTTGTCCACAATTCCTCAAGCGCTTACAATAACTGTCTGAGTTACATGTGTTATCGAGTTATTGAGAATTGGATTGGCCGATTTTTATCTTTCGTTTTGAAGTTCTGATCAGCGACTTGTCAATGATTCCATGTCCGTTCTTAGGAAAGCACCTGAGTTGTCCTTAGCAATACTCGTACTGCTGTACCACTCCGAAAGTTGCGCAGGATCTTGGAGATATGTGGTGGCTCAAGTGGATACAGGCCAAACGATAATGTCATCACTCAGGACTACATGTATGTAAGACTGGCATCCATGTCATAGATTTGCCTGGTTACCTGATTTAGCTAGCTAACGTAAGGTGAGCAAGGGGGATGGTCCAAGCTTCGTGCGAAAGTTCCACGTGGACAGCCAATTAAGACATGATCATTTGACTGCAATCGACTTCTATGGCAAGGTTCAGAGGACAAGGTCACGCCACAATTCTTGAATTCACACCAGCCACAAATACCTACCCCAGCATCTGAGTGTCAATTCAGACCAACCAAAATTTGAGCTGTTTGGGGCCGAAGCCGACTTGACTCTCATCACGATTTCAATCAAACCGCTCATCCTCCCGACCACCTCCCGCTTCCGCCACCCCATCGCGACACAATGGCGTCCCGGAGACTCGCCCTGAATCTTGGCCAGGGCCTGCGCAGCCGTGCTGCTGGCTCTGTAATTCGACCATTCAAGAGAGGCCTTGCTTCTCCTGTGACGCCCCCTGCCGGCGCGAAGACTCAGACAACGACACTAAAGAACGGACTGACGGTAAGCCCGCAGCGGTGTGCTCAATTGGGTATGGGAAGCATCGAGGGAACATGGTGTTGACAGTTGCATCAAGGTCGCTACCGAATATTCCCCCTGGGCGCAAACGTCAACCGTAGGAGTCTGGATCGATGCCGGTTCGAGAGCCGAGACCAACGAGACCAATGGCACGGCACACTTCCTCGAGCATCTTGCTTTCAAGGGAACACAAAAGCGGACACAGCATCAATTGGAGCTCGAGATCGAAAATATGGGTGGTCACTTGAACGCTTACACATCGGTGCGTGGAAGGAAGAAGATGGGAAAATTGCCGCTCGACGAACTACTAACATGTCAGAAAAGCGCGAGAGCACCGTTTACTTCTCCCGAGCGTTCAACTCCGATGTACCCCAGTCCGTCGACATCCTGGCCGATATTCTGCAGAACTCCAAGCTAGAGCCTTCGGCCATCGAGCGCGAGCGCGACGTCATCCTCCGTGAATCCGAGGAGGTTGAGAAGCAGCTTGACGAAGTTGTCTTCGACCATCTCCACGCCACCGCTTATCAGCACCAGCCTCTCGGCCGCACCATCCTGGGACCCCGAGAAAACATTCGTGACATCACCCGGACCGAACTGACCAACTATATCAAGAACAATTACACCGCCGACCGCATGGTGTTGGTTGGTGCTGGTGGCGTCCCCCACGAGCAGCTGGTCGAGTTGGCCGAGAAGCACTTCTCTGGTCTGCCCAAGACCTCTCCTCACAACGAAGCCTACATCCAGTCCAAGAAGAAGCCCGACTTCATCGGCTCCGACATCCGTTACCGCGACGACACCCTCGGCGCCGCTCACGTTGCTATCGCTGTGGAGGGTGTTAGCTGGAACGATGAGGATTACTTCACGGCCCTCGTCACGCAGGCTATCGTCGGCAACTACGACAAGGCCATGGGCAATGCTCCTCACCAGGGCAGCAAGCTAGCCGCCTTTGTGCACCAGAACGACCTCGCCAATAGCTTCATGAGCTTTTCGACCAGCTATAGCGACACTGGGTAAGCCGACCTGGCCATTAGTTGTTATTCAATATCTTGCTAACCGTCAGCAGCCTCTGGGGTATCTACCTGGTTTCCGATAAGCTCACCCGCCTCGACGATCTGATCCACTTTGCCCAGCGCGAGTGGTCGCGGTTATCCAGCAACGTCTCACAGGCCGAGGTCGAACGCGCCAAGGCCCAGCTCAAGGCCTCCATCCTCCTATCCCTCGACAGCACCTCCGCCGTCGCTGAGGATATTGGCCGCCAGCTCATCACCACCGGCCGCAGAATGAACCCTGGCGAGATCGAGCGCACCATCGACCAGATCACAGAAAAGGACGTCATGGACTTTGCCAACAAGAAGCTGTGGGATCAGGATGTTGCCGTCAGCGCCGTCGGCAACGTTGAGGGTATGCTCGACTACCAGAGAATCAGGAACGACATGAGCCGTAACTTCTAATTGCTCGTCTGGCTGGGGCGTGGTGGGGGGATTGAAAACCGGTCATAGAGTGTATCAGTTACTGTGATCCTGCACATTTCTAGTTGTATCATAGAAGATTTCCATCTGTTAGAGCATGTTCTTAATTCGCGCTTCTGGATTTGCACTGCTCCCCCAGCTGAAACTTGCAGATTGCGACTACACTGGAGTATGAGTTTGAGATTCCCCATCCTCTCCTCTCGTGGCTTTATTTCGGGTTCGTAAATGTGGTAAGTTCATGCTGGCCCAGCTTTTTTATAATGCGATCAAATCTGATCGACAACAGACACTGCTCGAGTTCTACAGGTTTATCCCGTAGCTGGGTTTTTCTTAAGGACTCTATTCCATGATCTTGTTTCCCTCTTTCTTTGCTTCCTGTATATATGTGTCCCATGCCCTTTCGCGGGGCACACGCAGATTCGCTGGGCCCCAACCTAGGTTAGGCACTGTCTGGTGATGGTGTTGCGAAACATTCAGAATTCTGAGCCAGAACCGATCTGACACTATTCTAAATCTGGAGAAGCAAGCTTAGGGCAGGAGCAGCGAACTAGAAGTGGAGAGGTATTTTCTGTCTTTGTTCGTGTTTATTCTAACCTAGGACCTTTCGTCTATAGATGTTGAAGTGTTGGGATGGGAGCTTTTAGGGGGCTACAGGACGGATGGTGCAATCTCTTGTGTAGTAAGGAGGGCTCTGATTTGTGATGACATGCTACAACGGAGGAAATGACAGCAACGTAAATAACAAAATGGGATTATTGTATAGACAGGATGTTACGGGGAGGAAAAAGTACCGGGGTATACTTATCAGATCGGCATATACTTCCATACCTGCGATGGGGTGATATGGGCCGGGTTTGGATGTGTTGGGACTTGGTGAGCTCAATTTCCAAGTGACCTGAGCTTGTGTGATCACGTTATCGCTGATCCGCTACTCCTCTGTCAATGCTCACGGGTCGCTCGAGATGTCGAACGCCGGGCGTTAGCCTGCATAGGAGGAGGAAAAAGGTAGCTTAGGGTAGATCCCGGGTATTATTAGAGCCAAGAGGAGACGAGAGAGTCATAACAAGCCAGCCACCCACACACGGCAAGCGCCCAGTATCTATATCATCACACCCAGCGCCATTTTCTCTATGCCACACAGTCCCGGTCATAAAGACAACTTATCCTGTGTAAGAGATGGGTGCCTGGACCCCCCCGTCCTCCACCTCCACGGCCACGGTCTTAGACCCGATGCCCAGCGCGAGTGTATCTGACCTTGATTATACCGATATCAATCTTGGGGAGTCCGGACTCGAATGACTTGGAACGACGATTTCTGTTCTAAATGGTACAGGCTAGTCTACATCTTCTCTTTTACCTGTCACCAGCCTGGGATAATGTGGTACAATTCCAGCTAGGGATCACCACTGATCCTCGAGCTGGTGAGCCAGAGCGAGACCCAGCGCATGTAGCTGAGGCGCATGCCAGATTTTACTGGGATTACGGTCCTTGAGAGGGGAGATATAGCCGGTGCTTCCTCGAATGGTTGTCAGATGAGGCGCCAGGTTTGAGAACTGCATTGTGGACGAGCTCGAGACGCTCAAGCTGTCATAAAAGGGGTTCCACGGAATTCGGACGGATATCAGGAACTGCCCGATCTTCTCAAGTTTGTCGCCCAACATTTGCTATCGCGACGAAATGAAGAGACGTGGGTGTCGAGGATTATCACCTGATCGTGGGTTAACTACTTCATACACGTTCACCCCAAGGTACCCTATGTTCCGTGAGTTCTCCCCTGGTCATCCTTCTCTGTCATTTCGTGCGACAGAACGGCTGTGTTGTGCCGTCACCTAGGAGTTGAAACGAAAAGTTACTCAGTTGTAGCTCACGTTCGGGACCCGTGCCAACTGGTCTAGATACATCCCGGTGACCGTTCAAACTTCAGGGGTATCTAGGTGAAGCCAATGGTAACGTACTGCGGATAAAATTAGAACTGAATAGGGTAATGCATCCCTAATTAATGCCTACAAGACCAAGTAACCCACACAAGCTTCTAGGCTTAAGGCAGGTGAACAGTTCGTTCTCCTCTTCGTTTTAAGTGATGTTGACAAGTTGTTCAGAGGCAAATAAAATAGTTGGGAATGTTTGAGTGGAGGAGAAAATCAACGATGTATATTGTAATTTTTACAAACCATCTGAAAGATGCACACAACCAGCTGCAAGACTGGCATCAGATTGGTATCCTATCTATCGGCCGGGGGATGTAAAGAAAATCTAAAACCCTAACCTAGGTATCTAGCCCCAGATCTAATCTGGTACTCAAAGATCAGGTGGATGGGGTAGATCGAAAGATACATAGATGGATGGGGAAAATTGCAAATTCTTCGCAAATGAAACGTGCAGGGTCTGAAAAAGAGAATGCCTCAAAGCACCTTCCCCTCTCCTGGCTTCCCATCCTTGATTTCTCAAGCTTCTGTAAATGTGTGTCGGTGAAGGGCACGCGAAGGGCAGGCGAAGTAGAAAGCACACCGCAATGTTACCCGAAAGAAATAGAGGTAAGGGTTCCGATGACGAACGCCAGTCGGCTTGGCCTTCTGGGTAATCTCACCCGAAAGGTAACGTTAAAGAAAGCGATCCGGATTCCCCGCCCTGCCGATAGATATATCTCGAAGCAACACCTGGGGAATAACTATCCTGGTTAAAACTTGACGATGATGACGAAGGAAAGTGGCGAATTTTAAACAACTGAGATAACGTATGAGGATACATCAGCACAGTGTGCGGCCGCCTCCTTTTACCTCGGGGCAGGTAGGTATGCCCTAATGATGAAATGCGGTTTCCAGGTGTAAGGGACGTATTCCTCGCATGAGCAGTGTTGTTGAATAACGGCAGGGACGAGGCGTGCAGTATTCGATACACAACCACGTATGATCCCTGAACTCTCGTGTGTTGTCCTGAGCAGTGACGGCAGCGAGAAGCTTGTCTCATACCCAATAGAGGAAGTCGATCGACGAAACCCGCGAAGGATGGAAAGGAAACAATGTGTGTGTGTCGAGTAGAGAGGTGCAAAGCAAGGGTATGAGCGTATTTTCGGTACATGTGCGAGAAGTAGTGGAGTATATCGCAGACCCGGAGTTGTAAAGTGCTTGCAAGATATCGGGCTTCACCACTCGCCCATGGTATCTTCACTGCTCGACGAGGACCAAGCGCCATTGTGGGCGTACTCTTCCTCGTTCATGGCGGCAATGGGCTTGAGGGCCTGAGCCTGTTCTTCGGAAACGTGTCGGCACTTGCTGCACCCGCATTGGAAACCCCAGACTGTAACCATCTTTTCCGGATCGCTGGTGTACTTGATGAGCAGCTCCTCGCCGGCTTTGACGTGAGTTCTCGTCGTGAAATAGATGTACTTCCGTTTTCGATCGTACTTGTATTGTACGTTGGGCTCGCAGGAATGGTTGAACCTCGACCCGACAAGGAATAAATGTCCCTTTCCTGAGATGACGAACCTGTGGGCGAGGGTAGTGGGAGGGGGGAAAGTAAGTATCAGTGCGAGTCATCTTCAGAGAAAGAAGGTTGTTTTCAAACGTACTGATTCGTGTGCCATATGGCAACGCGCACGTCCGTGTCTGGTGTTTCCTTATGCCCGTGCAGCTTCATGTAGGCCGTCTTCTGCTCTTCCGTCAAGCCGTCGTACTGCTCGTACAGTTTGTACAGCGAGCCTCGGAGTAGCTCGTGTTCGGCAAGGACGGGAGTGTAAGGCTCGAGGTCTCGGAGAGCAAATACTCCGTGCCCGCTGATGTCTGAGATCTTCACCTCCATTGCCGTGTTCTTGAAAAGGTCTGGATTTTTAGTGATTCCGAAGCAAGTGTTAGTTGTCATATGAGTCCAAGCAGCCAACAGCCTATGCCGGCAGAATCCGAGAAGAAGACGAGCAACATAGTTTAGAGAGCAATGCAACATACCAAACTCAGAAGCAGACTTGGGGAACTTGCCATCTCGGTTGACAACCTCTAGAGGGGAGTTAAAAAGGTCAGTCTCAAAGGGGCTGGCCGGTGTCTTTCGATTGTCCGAGGACTTATCAAAACTGAAGGAGTATAAACTATTAGCTCTGCCCAGAACCATTTGTGGGCGACGAGGGACTCTCTTACTTGAGGTGAACTTGGCGGCGTGACACGTCGCCGCGAGCATGAAGTTGCTGGACAATGCTGAATTCGGGCCGTCGGCCACCGCACACTGCCAGGGCGTCTGTCGCTGTTCCTACCTGTTAGTAATTTGCCCACAATAAACCTGCTTACTTTTATCGGGTTGAGGTCAAGGGAAAAGGGGCACGGTGAAGGAATGAGACTTGAAGGGCCTTACCACCGGTGATCACCTCACGCCCACCCCGGTTTGCAACTTGCTGCAACGCGTTATTAGCCTGAACCAGATATTTGTGAGGTACAGCCAGTGAAATCATGCCCCTTACTGAGATGGAGTCATCCGGAGTGATCCCGTCACTCTCGCTACTACCGGGCGAACTCGGGGCCGAAGCGACGGCCTTCTTGGGGGACAGATAGATCAAATCATCGCCGAATTGAATCTCTAGAGCGGCCTTCCCGTTGTTACCGGCGCTATCGAGCCATTTAGGAACTGCTTCGATCATCTGTGGAGAAAGAGACTTTATCGGATCTCCGCTAGTTTGTGTCTCCGAAATGGCATACCCATTGCCCATGGGAGTGCCCAGTGTCTGAGTAGCAAGTTGCCGAGTTAGATCGTTGATGGGCGCATCCTGTCGCGGTGTTATCAGCGAACTGTTGAAGGAGGAATTCCCAAGCAGGGTCCATACTGGATTAGTAGTAACTCCTGGAATGAAATCGCTGTATGAAGGCAGTCTGGTCAGGCAATCAAGACTATCCCCAGTCACTGAACTGCTATCATCACGCTTCTTGTTGAATATCTCCGGAATAGTCCGGAGGCTAGCCCCAGTAGCCCGGTCGGCTTCCTCAACTAGGAGATCTCCACGGAGTGAACACATCATGGTCTAGATTATAGAGATTGGCAATTAGCGCAAAGTGGAGGTGAGGGCGTTACATCACAATAGATATCGAGGGATGGAAATCGTAGTGAGATACAAGATAAAAGTGGTCTCGGGATGAGAATAGAATGTTAACCACCCATAAAAGGGAATGGTGCGGGAAGTGTTTGTGATTTGGAAAGAGAGCAATGGATTCCTGTGAGTCAGACACGGCTCTTACGCTAGATGGAAGAAATAATTCAATGACCACTATTGTTGAATGGTAGGCAGCACGGTAAGAGGAGAGTGAATCAACTCAGGATCTGTGAAGGCAGAACGAGGGCCAGGAGATTGCGGCATCCGTACTTGGTAGTTGTTCTTTTCATGAGCCGGAAGTTCAATTTATGATATTTCTTTTCCCGTAATAGCGGCAGAAGATGTAACGTTTGGTAACGAGACGGATCTTGCGATGCAGGATATCTGTCAGTTATGCGGCTGTGGGAGTCATTAAGCAAGGGGACAAGATGCGGATATCAAGCAGGCCGATATTCTCAGAATACTGTGTCTTCCTCTTATTCCGGTATAGAAATTTATTATGAAAAACTTGGATTAGAAAGGCAATCAAGGAGCAAACTGACTTGAGCTCTGACTAATAAGTGGTAAGTGAATGGGAGGAGTAATACAACTAGCTTGTTGCCGCCGAGGGTCGAAGTATCTTCTCTTCCGATGGCGACCCGAACCTGGTCCGGTGATTGTACCAGTGCAGAATGGACTTTGCGTAGCGCAGGACCTCCGCTTCTTTGGATTGCTACTACGTCAAACATTGTCAGGGCACGATTATTGTTATGATGCACGGAGACGTTTGTAATGAACCACAGAAGCATACTACATTGACTGGCATATCCTGGATATCTGGTTTAAGCATCGACTAGACCTGTCCATAGTGCTGTGTGTCAGGTATGCACGCGGTGTCATAGACTTCACTCCCAGGTGCGGAACTCCTTGGTTTGTCACTGGTGACCACGATATACCGTCTTATATTGTTCTTACATGTGATAGGAAGATTCTTCATTCTTGATCAGGATGATGCCGTCCTTTACCACTGGGAGCTGTCTTGCCTGAACGCGGAATCATGACAGCTGTTGTGATCCGGGTGTTATAGTTAAGGGTAACACAACGAAATGGGGGGAGAGATTGTAATCTAGGAACACTCTTCGTCAATGCCTAGGCGGCCGCTGCATTAAGCAAAGGCAAAGCAGGTTGGCACAGAGGTGAGCCAAGTTGCTTTCCTTCTATGTTACGGTGATCTGAAGGGAGAGTCAAACAGCTTGGGTGGACGTAAGAGGCAGAATCACTCATCTGGTGTATTTGACCTTGAGACTGCGCCGGGCAGTGGTGGAAGGCGTTTTTGACTTAGATATAGATGTGTCTTGGTTCTTAGCAGAACATCAGAACTATGGATCTCCATGGCATAAACGCCGGCACTAAAGCCCTTATAAAGCCTGGTATTCTAGCTTAATATTGACCGTGTATAATTTGAATAAGGACATCTTCACCTTATTTACACCTCTTCTTCTCGAGTATCTCTTCCCGCCTTTATCCTAGTGTTATACTGAGAACAGTGCCTCAAGGTTAACTTTATGTAATTGAGTAACAGAGTCTTGAGCTAACCTTTGTTTGTCTCAACAGGTGTTGAAAGTTTTGTTGTCTACAACAGGATAACCTAGAAAATGAGTATGAAAGAAAACAGAAGTCCTTCTCAAAAATAGTATCTAAGTAAGTTGAAGAAATATGTTTCTCCTATCTTTCAAGTTAGCCGCTCTCGTGGATGTAGGTGGAATGATAGAGCAACAGTTTCAACCTACTGGTATCTACTTAGGGGTGGTAGGGATGTGTCGTTTCCGACAACAATTCCACTCACTTACACATACTAAGTACCTTCCATACCAGGGAATGGCAAACTTGCCGTATATTTGCCGTAAGTATTCCAGCTCAACTTACTTTAAACGTTCGATTTCTGGAGCGTTTAACGGATTTAAGACATTAAGAAAGAGCAAATCGAATTGTTGCCAAAAACATACTACTTGAAAAAGAAGGCACGGCTTGTAAGACGTGAGTAGAAAGGTGTGGCCTCACAAATAATTGAGCGGTATATCTGCGGCAAGTATACCGTTATTCTGAGCCCCCTACCACGCCTTAAGTAAAAAGCATTGCAGATTGATTAGGTACATACTTACCTAATTGTACTAATAGTACCTTTTTTTTTTTTTTTTTTTTCTCATTACACGCATGGAGCCCTAGGGGCTATGGCGTGGTACCTAAGCTAAAGCTACGTACGTAGGAATTCTTCT